>CAUYON010064239.1:0-14473 GCA_963573935.1 Arctocebus calabarensis | reverse complement strand
TTGAACTTTGTTATTTAATTTAATTCATTGCTTAATTACTGTTTTCCTATGAATGATTATACTGTGGTTAATATGTTAGCATAGCAGTATTCCCAGATAGTTTTTTGTTTGTTGGGAGGCTGGGCTTTGGGGGGTGGGCAGAGTTAATACTTTGCACGAAATATCTTATTTTATAGCAGTGCAATTGCTTTCTGTTTTCTCTTGTGATTCTTTTTGAGGTGAAGTTTAAGTTTTTGTGTGAGTAGTACTATTATGCCTATCTTGAGTGTCTTACTTGTACTGTATCACATAATACCTTTGTTTAATTCTTTTTTTTTTGAGACAGAGCCTCTAGCTATCACCCTGGGTAGAGTACTGTGGCATCACAGCTCACAGCAACCTCCAATTCCTGGGCTCAAGCGAGTCTCTTGCCTCCATCTCCCAAGTAGCTGGGACCACAGGCGCCCGCCAAAACGCCCGGCTACTTTTTTTTTTTTTTTTTGGTTGCAGCCGTCATTGTTGTTCGGCGGGCCCGGCGTGGATTCGAACCCGCCAGCTCAGGTGTACGCGGCTGGTGCCTTAGCCCGCTGAGCCACAGGCGCTGAGCCTGTTTAATTCTTAATAAACTGTTCACTTGTTAAAAAAAAAAAAATTATGTGTGGTTCTTCTGTAAATTGCAAACCAAAATGTTATTTGTCATAAATACTTGGCTTACTGCCTATGGTGCCTGTCAACATGTGCTCCAAACCCCCTGAGCACACAGAGGTTAGAAAGATGAAATCTCATGACTCTCCTACAGGTACAATTTCAGACGGGATTTAAGTTCCACCAATCAGAAAGACTCGGGCGAGATCTGGAGCGGGCCCTGAGTCGGGAAGAGAGGGAGGGCACCGGGCATTTGCTGTGCTGACCCGGACTTAGCAGAGATGGTAGCTTTCCAGTTGGGCCAGAACCTTCCTGATTTTAGGGGTCCTCCGGTGACCCCCGGGACTTTGAGAGCTGCTCCTGGAAGCTCAGCCCTCCCAACAATTCTGCAGGCCAGTTCATACTTTCCACCCAAGCTGAGCAGGGTGTGATCCATTACATGCAACAGAACCCTGAGCTGCGCCCTCTGCCCTCTGATGTTGAGACGGGCACAAGCTCACTGTCCTATAAAATAAACTGCAGTTCTGCATACGGCAGGACGTTCGCCCTCACCCACACCTGGTCTGCTCCTCTTCATGCAGTTTCTAAATTCAAGCACAGACTCATGGAAAGTCTGTTGGGACAGACCATGTGACTCAGTCCCCTCCTGCAAGGCCTCCTCGTCTAGGGGACGTCAGCATGACATTTAATCTTCCTGTGAATGAGCCAAGACGAGGACTCCCAATCTCCTGATTGCTAAATCACTGTTCTTTTTACTATATCAGATTGCTGGGGTTGTTTTGCAAGATGACTGATTTATGAGAATAGTTCAAACAGAATGTTTCTGGAAGTATATTTTCGTAAGGTCAGGGGAAGTTTAAAATATTTATTTACTGATCTTTTTGAAATTAATCTAGCTACTCACGAGCTTCTGAGGTTGAACTTACTTGTCCTTAATTCTCTATGTTTCTTCTATCACTCTGTAATCAGCACGAGTAGAAGAAATTTAGTGAAACAGAACTTAAAACACTTAAACCACCCTGCCCTACACTCCTGACCCCACAAGCCCTTGCTGTGAGTGGAAATAAAATCAGAAAGCTGAAAGCTTCTTCAGAGGAAACTATCAGGCATTTCACAATTTGTAGGGGGTGGGGGGATGGGTTTAAAAACATTTTTTGTAGCTTTATTGAAAAGACTTGGTTTTCATTTGTTTCCCTTTGTGTTACAAGCAGTTGAAGTATGAGATCATGTGGTAATATGTGGAAAGAGAATGAATCAGGTCAGGTCTGAGAAGAAAAGACTTCCTATTGCTGTCCCTGACGTCCTCAAGAGGGTCACCCAGCAAACGGCGTAGGCCACCTTATTTGTCCGGTTATGTGACTCAGTACCAAAAGGCCTCAAGGAAGACCATTTTAAAGAACTCATTTTCATTTCATTCTTTGGTAATTTTTATATGAATAAAATGATGAATCCTACATTCTGCAGGGGTACTCCATGTCATTATCTAAGTTTCTCTGTGCTTCAAAATATCAAATGATTAATAGACTCATTTAAACTTCATAGGAAAACAGCAAGCACACAGAATCCACTCCCGGCACCTCTGCCTCCAGATACCCAAAGGCAACACTTCAAACACAGTCTGCTTGGCTAGAACAGTGCGAGTCAGTATGAGAAAACCCTGCATTATTAAACAGATGAGAGAAATACCCACTCAATACCCACCGTGTTATGTAACAGTGACTTGTGTGTGCATGTAGGATGGATTCGCAAAACAAAGCCTGGATTGAAGAACCACAGAATACAGCTATTAAGAATACTGTCGGTTTTATCTATATATACCTTGCTCATAAATAAGCTTGAAATTCCTTACACTAACCTGTCATCAAATTATCTGGGATCTACATGGATGGAGCTGGAACACATTCTTCTTAGCAAAGTATCTCAAGAATGGAAGAAAAAGTATCCAATGTACTCAGCCCTAATATGAAGCTAACTTATAGCTTTCATATGAAGGCTAAAACCCAATTATAGCACAAGAATACAGGGAAAAGGGAAAGGAAGGGGAGGGGCGGGGGGAGGATGGGTGGAGGAGGGCAACTGGTGGGATCACACCTACGGTGCATCTTAGCAGGGTACTGGTGAAACTTATTAAATGTAGAATATCAATGTCTTCATATAGTGATTAAGAAAATGCCATGAAGGCTATGTTTAACAGTAGGACCAAAATATTTCAGATTGTATATGAAGTCAGCACATTGTGCCCCATGATTGCACCAATGTACACAATTATGATTTAATAAAATTATTTTTAAAAAAAGATCAAAAGAATGGAACCCATTTTATGTTGACTTAAATAATAAAAAATTTGCTAGCTCCAATAACTGGATGTTCAGAGATAGTAGAATTCAGGTTTGGTTTGACTCAACTGGCTTAATGATGTTATTAAGAATTCAGAGCCAGGTACGGCTCATGTCTGCACTCCTAGCTACTATGGAGGCTGAGGTGGGAGGCTGAGGGGGGAGGATCATTTGAGTCCATGAGTTCAAGGCTATAGTGAGCTATGATCACACCTATGTATTCCAGCTTGGATGACAAAGCACCCCTGTGGAAAAAAATCTGGGGTGTGGGTGTAGCGAAGGGAGGGGAGGGGAGAGAGCATTGTTCCCTTACATGCTCTCTAAGAAAAGCAAATATACTTTTTATTTGCCTAGAAATCATGTCTCTTTATCTGGAATTGGGCCATGTGCCAATTCCTGAAACAATAGCTGTGACCAAGGGTTAGGATTTTGCTCATTATTTTATGCCTGGACATCTTGATTGCAACCTTATTAGAGACCCTGAGCAAGCTGCTTTCAAATTCTTAACCCACAGAAACTCTGAGAGAGAATAATGCTTACTGTTATATTAAGTCAAGGAGTTTGGGGGTAATTTGTTGTGCAGTGATAGGTAAATGACACAGGGACTCGCTCATGCTCTGTTGTCTTCAGTCTTGTGTGCCACCATCTTGCCTGGGTTTGGTTTCTTTCATATCTTTTCTTCTTCCCTTGTCAGAGCTCCTCAAACCCAGTTTCTAGAGGCAATACTTATAATTCCTATAATTTTTTTTTGCAGGGTAATTTAAGTCCTTTTCATCTAAACCTCTCCCATCTAGGTTAAGCCCAAGAGATCTCACCTTCTCTGACCAAACACGCCCAGTAAGAGAGACTAAACAGAGAGACTTTGTTTTTCTATGAGGCCCACTGGTATGGGTCAACTACCCTAAGGGAAGTATGCACAGGGTATAAGCAAAGGCTTACAAGAGCAGAGAATAAGAAGCATCTAAGTTGACTGGGAGCTCATGGAGGAAATGATATTTGAGTTGAGTTTTTAAGAATAAATAGAAGGTCATTTGGTAGAGAAAAGAATGAAAGTCAGTTATGCAGAGGTAATATCAAGTAGAAAAGTTCAGACGTGAGAAAAGGTATAATCAATTCTGAGAACTTTAAATATGTGGGGGTTCTGGGTGACTACCTATTGGGGAGCTTGGAAGGTGTGGGGCATAGATCATACAGGGCATTGTAACCACACATATTAGGACACTACAGGTAACAGAAACCCTAATTCAACATATTTAAATTTAAGAATAATAAGGGGGAGCTGTGTGCAGTGGCTCACACCTGTAATCCTAGCACTCTGAGGGTCCAACGTTGGAGGACAGCTTGAGCTCAGGAGTTTGAGAACAACCTGAGCAAAAGCAAGACCCACTTCTACAAAAAATAGAAAAATTAGCTGGGCATGGTGGCTCATGCCTGTAATCCTAGCACTCTGAGAGGCTGAAGAGGGAGGGTCACTTGAGCTGAAGAGTTCGAGACCAGCCTGAGCAAGAGCAAGACCCTGTCTCTACTAAAATAGAAAGATTAACCGAGTGTTGTGGTCGGCACCTGTAGTCCCAGCTACACAGGAAGCTGAGGCAGTAGGATCACTTGAACCGAGATGTTTGAGGTTGCTGTGAACTAGGCTGATGGCACAGCACTATAGCCTGGGAAACAGAGTTAAACTCTGTCTCAGAAAAAAAAAAAAAAGGTAGGCCTTCTTTTCTTCCTCTTTCATTGTGTAAGCCTTTTTTTGACTTGTATCTCTTAGAGATGGAGAAAACTTTGCTCAGAAATGTCTTCCCCTGGCTGGGCATGGTGGCTCACACCTGTAATCTTAGCACTCTGGGAGGCCAAGGCAGGTGGATTGTTTGAGCTCAGGAGTTTGAGACCAACCTGAGCAAGAGTGAGACCTCATCTCTACTAAAAATAGAAAAACTGAGATAAGAATATTACTTGAGCCCAAGAGTTGGAGGTTGCCATGAGCTATGGCACCAGACTATTCTACCCAGGCGATAGCTTGGAACTGTCTAAAAAAATAGACGAATAAGGTCTTCCTCCTTTCCTGACATTCCCCCGAACAGATGACTTCTTTTCAGCCTCATTAGCTAAAATTGCATCATGTTCCCATGTTTAAACCAAAATTTTGTGAGAGAATATGCCCACCGTGAATGATTCAGACCAATCTCACTTTACTCCCTTGGAAGGGTTGGAACCTAGCATCCTTTGAGCACCTGACCACACATGTTGAGTGTGGTCACTCGGTAAGTTAACAAGGTGGAAAAGAGAATATTGGCTTTGGGGGTAGGCAGTCTGCAGAATCTGCTACACCATATTGAGGAATTTTGATTATATCTGGTTGGGATAACTACTAAAAGGATTTTTAAACCAAGAAGTAACATGATTAGATTTCCTAATGATAACAGAATGGAGGGGCACAGGTCTGGAGGCAAGAACACCAGTGGGCAGACTTCCTTACAAGATATTGGAAAAGATTTTAGGCACTGGAATAAAGAACACCTAGTGACCAATTAGATAGAAATAGGGAAAGAAAGTAGAAGTAAGAGATTTTAGAATGACTCCCTCACAAGTTCCCGAGTGAGGAATATGGATGGGAGAGATTTGGGTGGATAAAGTAAAAGTGGAGAGTTAATAAGTTTGGTTTTGGTACCTATGCAACAGATGAAGAGAGATGAATGAAATTGGAAAAGAAAGTGAAGATCACATTGCTTAAATTCCTTCAAAGGTCAAGGAAGGAGAATTGATAAGACGAAATGAATCAAAGCCGACAATCAACACCTAGTATGGGACTGGTTTGCTGCTTTTGCTCAGAGTTGGGCATCAAGAACATCTTGAGAAAATTGCAAGTATAATTGTAGACAAACCTTTAAAGACCAGTTAAAAGCCTGTTTTGAAATATGGGGTTCTATACTTTGTTTCAACATGTTGAGTGACAGCAAAAGAAATAGAGAAATGGTTTCACCCCTTTTTACTTGGCCTGCTGACTAGAAACCTCAGAATTCAGCCCTGTTGATCAGATAAGCATTGTAGGTTTTTGTAAAGAATCATGCTTAACAAATGTTTGGGAGCATATGAACTTATTGAAGGAAACCAGTCTGGTCTGGACAATACTTCCTTCAAAAAAAGTATAATGAAAAAAAGTTGGGATTAAAATGTCAGTTTCTTTTCTTCTGTATGACTAGTTATGAAATGTAACTTAAATGATGTTTCCATGTACCTTTCGACTGCAAGATAAAGGTACCTTTCACCTATTTTGTGAAACACTGGAGTTTGAAATATGTATAGATTAGACTTAGAACTCACAGAAGGTAACTTGAAGAAATGTTTTTTCTTTTGAGACAGAGTCTCACTTTGCTTCCCCTAGTAGAGTGCCACAGTATCATAGCTCACAGCAACCTCAAACTCTTGGACTCAAGCGATTCTGTTGTCTCAGACTCCTGAGTAGCTGGGACTACAGGCACCGGCCACAGTGCCCAGCTATTTTTAGAGAGGAGGTTGCGCTCTTGTTCAGGCTGGTCTCAAAACTGTGAGCTCAGGCAATACACCCACCTCAGCCTCCCTGAGTGCTAGGATTACAGGGGTGAGCCACTGCACCTGGCCCAACTTGGAGAAATTTTAAAAAGTTATTTCAAAACTTTTGTTGGGTCCTTTCTATGTCTAACTTGTTCTAAGCATTGAACTGGGGTCTGGAATAACAAAGATACTGGATATTTGTGGTTAATCCCAACTTTATGCAACTATTTTACTCAATATGGTTTCTGTGACCCAGGTAAAGAATAAGACTTAAAGCAGAGTGGGACTGAAAAACAGAGAAGAAAACTGAGAACTGAGAATTGAAGAAGAACGGGGCCTTAGGAAGCCCACCTGGGTTGGGAGAGTAGTGAAGGGGAAAAACAATAGTCCTGAGAGACTGAAAATATAAACAGGACAATGGCCAAATCACACATGACAATAAGAACTCTGACCCACAACCCTGCAGCTGTCAGCCCAGAAGGATCAGAACTTCGTCAATGACCGTCAGCTTCTCTGTTTTTTATACCATCCCTCATTCCAACCCAACCAACTAGAGACAGCTGAATATGCTATCCCAAACTAATCATAAAAGATGCTCTGCTTCTAGTTAGCCCATCTCCAACTTCCCCACACTAATACCATCAAGTCAGAACATACATGAAACTTCTCCCTTTCCCCCCTTCTTCATTCCCCTTTGGGTGGAGAATGGCAGCCTTTGAGTCTGCCAAACATGAGTGATGGTGACTAACTCCCTAGTTTTAACACATTTTGAATAAAGGACCTCTCTGTTCTCATTTGGTGATCTTTGATTCCCCCCCCCCACAGTCATTCATTCACTTATTTATTATACATCAGTTGTGTTTTATGTGCCAGATTGTGGCTAGCATTGGGAATATGTGGAAGCAGATTGTCCCTAACTTCAAGGATATTCTGTCTGGTAGAAAAGATAGATACAATTAAATATAATTGTAATTCAATGTGCTAAGTGAAACAATAGGAATGTATAAATGAGGTGTAGTAGGTTGAAGAAGGCTTTTATGGGAACAGCGACCCTGAAGCCAAGCCATCAGGGATGAGTGGGAGTTAGTCTGGCTAAGAGTCTGAGGAAGGTTATTCCAGTAGGTGAAGGGACAGAATTAGTAAAGCCTTAGAGGCCAGAACGCAGTGGTGCATTGCAGATAAGGAAGCATGATAAGGACGGCAAGAGCAGCTGAAAATGTGATAGGGGTGGATCATGGGCCGTAAGGGATGTGCCACGTCGGAAAGCGCTTGAACTTTATGGTGTCCCAGCAGCTCCCTCCTGGAAATGAGATTTATGGCTTGTACAAGCAAGAAAGAATTAAAAAATAACAATAAGGAACGGTTGCCTTTGTATTAGTGTAAGTTCCAGCCAGGATGGCAGCGACACAGAAGTTTATAAGGTTTGGCACACTGTAGACAATCAGTGAACGTTGAATGAATGGACAGCGGCGCTTTGGTGTAGACCAAATTCCTGATTTATGTCTTTTTCACAGGACAAGACAATAAGGTCAGGGCATCAGTTTGGGAAGTGATAGCGAAGGTTTGATGTAGAACTGCCATTCTGGAGGAGAGTTGATGGGCAATAGGTTGTAGGCAAGAAATGCACCGTTGCGAACACCTCCGAGACCCACACACCACAGCTGCCCTGGCCCAGATGCAGCCGCGGGGAGGCAACCAGCCCGGAGCTCCCGCCCCAGCGGGGGCAGCTGGCTCAAAGCGGCACAGCACAACTCACCTGTGCGCTCACCGCCGGCCCTTGGAGGAGTGTGAGTGTGTGTGCGTGTGTGTGTTGGGTGGGGCTGGCACCGCGCCTTTCCGATTGGGCGCGGCCCAAAATCGGGGGCGGGCTTTAGAGGAGGAGCGGTTTTGGGGATTGGCCATCTATAGACCGACGTGCTGCCGACTGAGCTGGTTCGACAGCGGCTCCGGCCGGGGAAGGGGGAGGCTTTCGGCGGGTACCCTGTTAGTCATTGGCTCCCTGCGGTTTCCTTGGGGACGTGGCGCTGCTGCCGGTGGGGCCCTCCTTCCGGCTAGCGAAAGGCCGCCGGCAGCTGCTCTGGACCAGTGGAGCGGTGCCGAGGGAGTCGGCGGGCCGCTACATCCAGTGAGTGTGAGCGCGAGAGGGCTGCAGAACCGGGAGGAACGGGGAGAGGAAGCCCGTTCCCCGCTCCTGCCACTTGAGGACTGCCAGACCCTGGAGGACCGAGCTGGCCCATGAAAACGCCCCCGCTCCCCTGATGCCCAGGTAGGGTCTCCGGGCCTGAGGAACGAGTGGATACATCCAGAGCCGGAGCCCGAGAGTGAGTGGGAGCTGTGGAATTCTGGTCTCGTGGACACTGCTGGAGGGAAGCCTGAAACCCAAACAAGTCTTTACGGGCTGCAGGCTCAGGAGATGCCTGGGACAAGGAGGCCACCGTCTCAGGGCAAAAGGAAAAGGAGGTGACAGGCGTTGAGACCACTGAAGGGACCCCATGGCTAGGTAAGGCTGCGGGCTTTCTCTCCGGCGGAGGTCTCTGTGTTGGATGGTTGGCATGTTGGGGGCCCTGGGAGGCTATTACAAGCGAGATTTGCCTTGAGGCTGAACTTTGCATCAGGGTCTGGTGGATGCAAGGCCACCAAAGCTGTATTCTTTTGAAGGCACACATGGTAATAGTTTCCAGCCGACAACCCCAGGGACATGAGTGATTTTTCCCTTGTCAGCTTTGAAAAGTGTTAAGATTGTAACATTCTTTTCTTCTTTGTGTCTGAGTGAGGCTAGGTGTCCTTTGAAGGGATTAAAGATTGTGTGTGTGTGTGTGTGTGTGTGCGCAGTGAACTTTAAAAGCAAACAGACTGAGGTCCTTTGAATCAATACAGGTGAGCTTCACAGCTGAGTACACTTAAGCATACATTCTAATGTTCTGAAGCTTTTAAGAAAGATTAATGTAGATGTACATGTACCAAGAAGGACAGTTGTCAAACAGAGTAAGTGAAGGGTAGATGCATAACAGAAGGTATGGAGTACTGCCATTTGTGTAAAACCAGGGAAATGGAAACACACACACATATATATTACTGTATATATTGCTGTATATTTATGCTTGTGTATCCATAGAATATCCCTGGGAACGTCTATGGAAACTGGGTAGCTGTGGTTGCCCCTGAGAGGAATAGGGGGTCAGGGAAAAAGATTCACTTTTCGCTCCACAGTATATCCTTTTAAATTATTCCATTTGGTTTTTACCACATGCATATTTAATCTTTTAAACTATTTTTAAAATACCAGTTGAATAAATTTTCTGACCATCTAGTTTTTTTGTTTGTTTGTTTTGAGACAGAGTCTCACTATGTCGCCCTCAATAGAGTGCTGTGGCATTATAGCTCACAGCAACCTCACACTCTTGGGTTTAAGAGCGATACTCTTGCCTCAGCCTCCCAAGTAGCTGGGACTACAGGCTCCTGCCACAGCACCTGGCTATTTTGTTGTTATAGTTGTCATTGTTGTTTAGCAGGCCCGAGCTGGGTTTGAACCTCCCAGCCCCAGTGTATGTGACCAGTGCCCTAACCACTGAGCTACAGGCGCTGAGCCAGACCATCTAGTTTTTTGACGGCATTCTTGGTGGGCCTTGTGATTGATTCTTCGATTTTATTAGGTTGCCCAGGGAGATAGGATCTTTTCATTAATATGAGTCTGTCTTTGATTTGTACTTAAAAGTGCAGTGTTTGGAAAAAGAGAAGAAGTAGAATATGTACTAGAAAGTCCATGAACTATATAGATCCTTTTCTAAAATTTGAGCCTAAGACCTACTGCGATGGCTCACCCCTATAATCTCAGCACTTTGGGAGGCTGAGTGGGAGAATCTGTTGAAGCCAGAAGTTCAAAACCTGCCAGAGCAAGCAAGACTCCATCTGTCAAAAACAAAATATAAAAATTAGCTGGGCATGGTGGCATATGCTGGTATTTTTAGCTACTTGGGAGACTAAAGGCAGAAAGATCCCTTCAGCCCAGGAATTCAGTGCTGTACTGAGCTATATCATGCCATTGCACTCCAGCCTGGGTGACAGTGAGACTTCTCTCTTAAAAAATAAGTTAATTTTAAAAATTGAGACTAAAAGAACATTTAGACTTCTGTTAGCATTACTTTTTGTCTTTATTAGAAGGACTTTTAGCTAATTTTAAAAAATGTTAAGCACTCAATTGTAGACAATTTTCAGACTTAACTAATGTTTGTCTTATTTCAGGATCAGTTTTTCCTACCTCTGTCCAGCCTCATGGTACTTCACTCTGCCTACAGTAAGCCCATTTCCTCGTCAGCGAGTGGCACTCCTGGGACTCTTCTTTATATCCTGTCTCTTTTTACTTTTGTTAATCGCGGACTTTCGACATCGGGGTGCTTCATCACCACGAGATAAGCAATATGAAAGGTGAGTCAGCTTTAGATCATTCTGATCAGACTTAGCACTGAAGTCATAAATATTTTAATTAGCTGTTTAACACACTACCACCTTTGACTCCTTTGGGGCATATTGTATTTCTATTAGTAAAAAATAATTGCATGTCATTTTATTACATAAAGAAGGTTTTAAGCCCCATTTTGGTATTGTTCAATTTGATTGAACTCACTCACATCTAAAACCCTAGCACTCTAGGAGGCTGAGGCAGGAGGATTGCTTGAAGCCAGGAATTTGACACCAGCTTAAGCAAAAGCAAGACCCTTTCTCTACACAAAATAGAAAAATTAGCCAGGTGTGATGGTATTCACCTGTACTCCCAGCTATTCAGGAGGTTTGAGCCCAGGAATTGGAGGCTGTGGGGAGCTATGAGGACACCCCTGCTCTATAGCCTAGGCAACAGAGTAAGACCTTGTTTCCAAAAAAAAAAAAAAGAAAAAGAAAAAAAAAAGAATCTAACAACAGAATACTTTCATTACTGTCATTCTTCTCTTCTTCTTGATCTTTGTGCTATTGTCATACATTTTATTTCTACATATGTTATAAACTCATAATATTATTTTTGCTTTAGTCAATTATCTTTTCAAGAGATTTAAAAAATAAGCAAAAGGGCATCATGGCATGCTACAAGGGCGACAAAGTGAGACTGTCTCAAAAAAAAGGCTTGTATATTTACCCATATATTTACCATTTCTTAACTTTTTATTTCTTTGTATAGAGTCATAATATTTCTAAGCAGGATTAATTTCCTTTTACCTAAAGAACATTCTTTGACCTTTCTAGTAGTGCAAGTCCATAGATGATAAATTCTTTTCAACTTTTGTGTGACTTAAAAAGTTGTTTTGATTGTTTATGTGTGTGCGTTGCCCAGGTTAGAGTGTAGTGGTATCATCATAGCTCACTACAATTTCTAATTCCTAGGATCAAGTGATTCTCCTGTCTCAACTTCCTGAGTAGTTGGTGTACAGGCCACCACAACTGACTAATTTCTCTAGTTTTAGTAGACATAGGATCTTGCTTTTGCTTAAGCTGTTGTCAAACTCCTGGCCTCAAGCAATCCTCCTGCTTCAACCTCCCAGAGTGACCCTGTCTCTAAAAATAGCCAGGCTCTGTGGAGGGTGCCCATAGTCCCAGCTACTTGTGAGGCATGAGAATTGCTTGAGCTCAGGAGTTTGAGGTGCTATGAGCTATGATGCTATGGCGCTCTACAGAGGGTGACATAGTGAGACTCTGTCTCAAAAAAAAAAAAAGTCCTTATAAAATCAGTATGGGGCCCATGGGCCAAAGGTTGGACACTCTTGGTTTATTGGGTGTAACACTCTATGTTGATCATTTTTTTGTTTCATTACTTTAGCCCATTAACTGCAGAGCCCTCAGAAACAACAATGACTGAAACCCAAACAACTCTTTACAGGCTGTTCATGCCAAATTAACGTCTTGTATTGAACTCCTAAAGGCGTAGTTCACAATCAGGAGATGATGCACTACTGTCTTTTAGCTTGTGTTTTTTTCTGAGGTGAAGTCTGCTGTCATTTTAATTTTTGTTCTCTCTGTCTTTTTCCTCTGCTTTTAAGTTTTCTTTTTATCATAAGTGTTAAGCAATTTGATTATGATGTGCTTTGGTGTAGTTTTTAACATGATTCTTGCGCTTGTAATTTGTTTATTCTTGGATCTATGGATTTCTAGTTTTCTTATTATTTATTTTTTAATTAAAAAAAAATTTAAGAGATGGAGTCTTGCTCTGTTACCAGAGTTCTCTACTGCCTTGAACTCTTGCTTTACGCAGTCCTTCTGCCTTATCCTTCTGACTAGCTGGGATTATAGGTGCAAGCCACTGCACCTGAAGGAGTTGTAGGTTTTTTTTGAGACAGAGTCTCACTTTGTCACCCTTGGTTGAGTTCTGTGGCATCATAGCTCACAGTAACCTCAAACTCTTGGGCTCAAGCAATCCTCTTGCCTTAGTCTACCAAGTAGCTAGGATTACAGGTGCTGGCTACAATGCCCAACTATTTTTAGACACAGGGTCTTGCTGTTGCTGAGGCTGGCTCCAACTCCTGAGAGTTTTTCTGCCTCAACCTCTCAGAGTGCTAGGAATACAGGTGTGAGCCACCGTGCCTGGCTGGAGTTAAAGTTTTTAATCAAATTTAGAAAAATTTTGACCTTTCTTTCTTTCTTTTTTACAGGCAACTGCCACAACATCTGGCTATTTTTTGTTGCAGTTGTCATTGTTGTTTAGCTGGCCCAGGCCAGGTTTGAACCTGCCAGCTTTGGTGCATGTGGCTAGTGCCATAGCCACTGTGCTATAGGTGCCCAGCATTGACCATTATTTCTTCAAACATTTTCCTGTCCTCCCCGAAGTCTCCTTTTGGAACTCTAATTACATGTCTATTGAGTCATATGACATTTTCCTATAGCTCACTGAAATGCTATTTTTTTTTTTAGTCTTCTTTCTCTCTGTCTTACATTTTAGCTATTTTATTCCTGTGCTTTCAAGTTCATTGGTATATTTTTCTGTAGTATCAAATCTATTAATTCCATGTAGTGAAAGCCAAATACCTTTTTTGGCAGAAAGCACATCTGATGGCCAGGCACAGTGGCTCACACGTGTAATCCCAGCACTTGGAAGGCGGAGGGTGGTGAATTGCCTGAGCTCACAGGTTCCAGACCAGCCTGAGCCAGAGCGAGACTCCATATCTAAAAAATAGCTGGGCATTGTGGTGAGTGCCTGTAGTCCCAACTACTTGGGAAACTGAGGCAAGAGAATCACTTGAGTGCAAGAGTTTGAGGTTGTTGTGAGGTATGACTTCATGGTACTCTACCAAGGTGAGAAAGTGAGGCTCTGTCTCAAAAAAGAAAAAAAAGAAAGTACATCTGAATTGTTTAATATACTTTTAATGCAGTATCAATTGCACAGATCTGTGTTCTTTTATTGTAGGATTCATTTTGCCATTTTTTGAAAATAGCTTCTTTTCAACATTTTTTATTTTTTTATTTTTTTATTTTTTTTCAGTCAATATTTATTTAATAAAAAAGAATGGATGATAAATATATTAAAGAGAGGCTGAAAAACCCTTCTTTTTCCTCCATCCATGCACCTTGTGCTCACATACTCGTGATTTCTTTTTTTTTTTTTTTATTGAATCATAGCTGTGTACATTAGTTCAATCATGGGGTACAGTTTGCGGGCTTCGCATACAATCTGAGATATTTTTATCAACCTGATTGACATAACATTCATGAGATTTTCTCATTTACTATGTGAAAACATTTTTGATCTGTATTTAGAAGTTTTCTCCTGACCCTTCAAATATGTACCACACGTGTGATCTTACCCTTTGTCCTATCTCCCCTCACCCTCTCCCTCCCCTTCCCTCCCTCTCCCCATTCCCCATCTTCCTGTGCAATAAATGGGTTGTAGCCTTCACTTGAAAGATAAAGAATTTGCCTCATATTAGGGGTGTATACATTGGATACTTTTTCTTCCATTCTAGAGACACTTTGCTAAGGAGAACATGTTCCAGCTCCATCCATGT
>CAUYON010064238.1:0-28152 GCA_963573935.1 Arctocebus calabarensis | reverse complement strand
CCATCCTCAGCATCCCCACCATCCCCAGCATCCCCACCATCCTCACCATCCCCACCATCCTCACCATCTCCACCATCCCCAGCATCCCCACCATCCTCACCATCCCCACCATCCTCACCATCCCCAGCATCCCCACCATCCTCACCATCCCCAGGATCTTCAGCATCCCCACCATTCCCGCCATCCCCAGGATCCCCAGCATCTTCAGCATTGCCAGCAGCAGCAATGGTGTTATTGAAAAGAGCCACCGCTGTGCTCTTGCACCCCATGATCTCTATACAATGGGAAGCTTCAAGTCCACAACCTCATCCCAGGGCATAAAATGGAAGAAAAGCCTAACAAATAACCATGCAGGGGAGTCTGTTACAGAGGAAGAGGGAGATTCTGTCCCCGCCCACACCTGCCAGGAATACAACCCAGCAGGTTCTTACTCTTTTCGGGTCTGGGTTGTTTCTCACATACATAGGAGAGGTCTCAGCAGTTGTTATTTTAAAGTTTTGTTTTCATAACAGAAGGATTTATGGAGGGAAATATTTTTCTTGATTTTTTTTTTCTCAAAAAGAGTGAAGTATGTAAAGGATGAAACACAAGTAAATATGCTATTTTAGGGAGTGAGTTAGATATTTTGTGAAGCTGTGAGGAAGTACCAAGCTCCAAGGACACCATTTGGTATCCTAAAAAGTCACAATTTGGAGATTTTTTAACCCGGTGCCTTCAATTGACTCATAAGACAACCAAGACCCACAGCAAAGTGAGGTTCCACAAACACAGCTCCTTCGCAAAGAGCTATGTACCCACCCCACGATGCTTAGGCCTAAATTGGCTAAAAATGAGTTCTTAACAATGTCACCTTATCTGCCTAAGAGCACGGCTTAGAAAGAAATGGAAGGGAGGAAGGAGCATTTACATAAGGTTAAAGAGTGCCAATAGATTTTTTGTGTACCTTATTTATAGGAAGGAAGGAAGGAGCATTTACACAAGGTTAAAGAGTTCCATAGATTTTCTATGTATCTTATTTACTCCAAAGGAATTCATACTTTATGCAGCTCCAGAAATCTGCATCGACAAGTGACTGAGGCACAGGCCACAGTCACACAGTAATGAATCTACATTTAGAAACCCACAAGTCTCCCCGAAGCACAGGCACATCTGCTTTGCAACCAGCAGCAATCTCAGAGTCTCTGCTAATGCCACTAAGATCAGAACTACTTTTTTGTAACTGTGGGTGACCGGCTAACGAAGAGTCTGTGGTTTGGGGTTACGTGTGGGCAGTCCTGGCTTTGCCCAGCAAATGTCCTCTCACAGGACTGTACCACAAAGAACATGTTAGAAAGTTGGGTGCATTTCTTATAAAGAATGTCACTTTGTGGATCTTGCTTAAAAGGGGTTTCTTGAGGTACGTGATTCCCCAGTCTGCGAGCTGGCCGTACCAAGTGCTATGAATGTGCTCACCAGTTTATCCTCATTTCTCTTCT
Source organism: Arctocebus calabarensis (assembly GCA_963573935.1). Taxonomy (NCBI): domain Eukaryota; kingdom Metazoa; phylum Chordata; class Mammalia; order Primates; family Lorisidae; genus Arctocebus; species Arctocebus calabarensis. Next base: position 26,677 of record CAUYON010064238.1, on the reverse strand, counting down.
GCCTGCACGCACCTGAAGGAAAGAACAAGGGGAAGCATCAAGCAGGTTTGTCATTTCTCTTTTGCTACTAGTTTGTTTATAAACCTGTTGCCTAACAGATGTTTTAAATGTGTTTCATGTGAGTAAAATCGATCAACAAATACAAGATGATTAAAAGTGACCTTTCACAAGATTGCCTGCAAAGGTTGCTATTTCATTGATTTTTTTTTTTTTCTCCCTTGGGAGCAGCATGTCTTTCTATAACTCTCTCCTGCTTTTTTACAATCTTCAGAGCATGGAACATTCGTAATGGGGGCAGGAGGGGTGGAATAATTCTGGTCTTTGATTATTCATTGCTACCATTTTTCCAGCATTTTTTTTTTTTTGAGAAAGAGTCTCACTTCTTCACCTTGGGTAGAGTGCCTTGGCATCAGCCTAGCTCACAGCAACCTCAGACTCTTGGGTTCAGCAATCCTCCTGCTTCAGCCTCCCAAGTAGTGAGGACTACTGGCAACTACTGATTTTTTCTGTTTTTACTAAAGATGAAATCTCACTCTTGCTCAGGCTTATCTCAAACTCCTAAGCTCAAGTGATCCTCCTGCCTCAGCCTCCCAGAGTGCTCGGATTACAGATGTGAGTCACCAAGCCCAGCTGCAGACAGAGCATTGCCTAAGAGTTTGAATTAAGTAATGCAGAGTGTCAAAGAGAAGAACTTTTTTTCTCAATGTTACAGGCTCCTGTCCTTTTGGAGTGGAAAAAAAAAAAAGTTTTTTGTCAAGAGGACACTGTGTACAGGAGATAAAAACTGTCTCTCTGTGACATCTCTCGCCTGTGGGGTGCTGAGGTTTGCCCAAGTGATCTCATTTAAAAGAAGAAGCCCCCATCCTTTAAGAAGAAGACACCCCCTCCCCAACATTCTCCAAATAATAATGGTCACTCTTTCGTGTCTTAGATGGAAATGCTTTCTCATTACATAGCCAAGAGTTAGTTAAACTGGTGGGAATAGGAAATGAAATAGGAAATAGGGTATGAAAAAGAACACTTTGGTATGTGTTCATGAGTATCAGGAAGGGTCTGGATTTGAGAGCAAAGCCTGGGAAAACAAATCCACATGGATCCCAGCGCTGACGGTGAGGAATGGCAAAAGCAGAGCAGTCGGAGAACCCAGGCCCCTGGAAGGGAAGCAGGGATGTGAATGTTTCCCTGTCATTGCCATTTGTTTCCATGGAAAGAAGATGAAGGTACCCACCTCCCCAGAGTTGGGCCCTTGGTCAGGGCCACTGAGGGCCCAGGAATTGATTTTTTAGCTTTGTACTTTTATAATAATGACATTCATCCTAATATATTTATGCAGTACTGAAACTAGGTTTAAAAGTTCACTGGGGGTTAAGGATACCCATATTCCCATCATGTCCGTGCTTTAAAAGATATAAATCCAGGCCAGGCGCAGTGGATCACACCTATAATCCCAGCACTCTGGAGGCCAAGGCAAGGAGGATCACTTGCAGTCAGGAGCTCAAGACTAGCTGGAACAGAAGTGAGACCCGGTCTCTACCAGAAATAGAAATATTTAGCCAGGCATGGTATCGTGTGAGGAGGTCCTAGCTACTCAGGAAGCTGAGGCAGGAGAATCACTTCAGCCCAGAAGCTGGGCCTGTGATGATGCCACTGCACTCTACCTGGGGCAACAGAGCAAGACTCTGTTTGAACAAAAAGAAAGGATTCACAAATCCAAACATAAATGCGTTCCCTTATGCCAGGATAGATCCAGGATGCGATCCCTTATGCCAGATAGATCCAGTAGGATTTCCAACATCAGGTGCCCTCTGACTGGGTAGCCTTCCCAGTGGATGGCATGAAAGACCCTTCTCAATTTGGTAGCTACAGAGTTGGAGCCAAGGTCATTGGATATTCCTTGGTGTTATTTCCAGAACATTTTACTTGCTGAAGAGTTGCTCGTCTTCACTTTAGAGATATTTTTGACCAAAGAGAGGTTTTAGTCGTTAGACCTAAACTATTCTTTGCATAGATACTGGAAGAGACAAGGGTGACCAATTTTAACCCATCAGTCCTTTTTCTAGATTCCATGCAGATCCCACACTGTTTTTCTGTTCTGACAACTTTATTTGAATTAACGTAACACAAAATAAATCATAGCCATTGTAAGCCGTGTTTCAGTCTCTTTGGTGATATGTAAAAAGCTTTCGTTGAGTCAGGAGCTATCATCTTACAAATGATCTTGAAGGGTGATTTGTTTCCAAGTCCTAAGGACAGGGATTATCTATTAACTCTCGAGCCATCTGAGAGTAAAATCACCTGTCTTGATTTCATCCTCCAAAACAAAACTGTTGACATTTGTAAAAAAAACATGGAGGTACATTTGTAAAAAAGAGACATTTGTAAAAAAAACATGGAGGTACTTGAGTAAGTGTAACCTTTATGGGACTCCTGGATGAGGGGTCGCCTTGGGCTGACAGTGACCCTGCTCCTTTTTTCAGTATTAACATGGCAGAAGACAAAAACACAAGTAAATGTCCCTATTGAGCTTCTGCTCGTGCATCCAAAACTGAGCCTCCTAATCAACTTCACAATTCAAAAAATTAACAACCAAATTTTCTAAGTTTTATGATGTTCATGTATATCCAAAATATCTAAGTCCATGTAGCGTGCTTATGGCTAAGGCTGTCGAAGATAACTTGCCCACAGGTTTGAATGTGTTCAGAACCATTGAACTGGGTTTATGGCATAGAGAATCACCCATAGAAATTTCTTGCTTCTTTGTGGACTTTGGACATTTGGCAAAAGCCACCTGGAGACAGGTCCTCCTCCGTGACTAGGCCTGGACATCTTACTTTTTGTACTTAGGTCTTCTATCCCCAAACTATCTGTCACATTCCCCTGTGGAGAGCTGTGACAAAGGATGTGCTTGGTAAAGAATTCTTGGATAGGGTAATAAAATGCCCCTGACCTCAAGTAATTTGTGTGAAGAGAGACAAAACACCAATAAAAATGAGAAAGAGGAGAAATATTAAAAGTGAGAAAAATTATAAAAATTTTGCAAATAATCTGAAGGAAATAAATGGAAATTTCATTTTTTTTTTTTTTATTGAGACAAAGTGTCACTTTGCTGCCCCTCGTAGAGTGCTGTTGCATCACAGCTCACAGCAACCTCAAACTCTTGGGGTCAAGGGGATTCTCTTGCCTCAGCCTCTCAAGTACCTGGGGCTACAGACACCCCCCACTACACTCAGCTGATTTTTCTAATTTTAGTAGAGATGGGATCTCACTCTTGCTCAGTCTGGTCTCAAACTCCTGAGCTCAAGCAATCCACCTGCCTCAGCCTCCCAGAGTGCTGGGATTACAGACATGAGCCAGCACCCAGCCGAGAAGCTTCCATTTTAATACTACCTTGGCTTTCACCTTGTGTTCCACAGACAGGATGTTAATACTGCCTAAGGAATGCAGAAAGATTATCATAATAACAATAGCAACTGTACTATCTTAGAAATTAGCAACTTTGTCCTTACCCAAGCAAAATATGCGCAAAGAAAAATGCATCTGAGAGTTATCCCTCAGAGAAGAGCAGGTCTGGGTCCAGAATGTTGTTAATAAAGGCTTGACCCCATTTCTGATGCTCCCAACTGGGAGTCTCTGATTGCCCTTGGGGCCACCAACTTAATGACGATGATTCAGATAAGCAGAATTAGACAAGCTTCAGCCCTAGGAGGAGCCAACTTTTTTATCGCTCAGATATCTCAGAGCCTGGCATTTCCTAAATCCTTCCTCATGGTTTTTCTTAGTGTAAAAACTGAGAGGAACCGAAGTTCAGATGGGTTCAGCACAACCACCAGCACTTCTGTGCGGGTGCCTGACAACCACCAACAGGCCGTGCACAGAGAGGCTTTTCATTCCACAGGATGGATTAAGGTGTCAAACACATTCACATAAGCCTTAATTTCCTTAATTAACTGTGTTCCCTGCTTTGGAATGTTCTTGGTACAAAGAGATTTTGTCTTTCTACACCGAGGTTAGGGTATGTTTAAACAAAATTTGTCTACTATGCTTTCAGCTAAGGAACAATGTCACATTGTTTGTGACAGATCTAAAAATTTCTTTGAAAATATAAGCCATTCGTCTCAAGAGCATTAGTGAAAATAATGTTTCTTTGGTTCTCTTTTGTACGGAGTCGGGTACAAATTCCTGTTAGTCTCAACTGAGTCTGCTTCCTCGTCTTGTCTTAAACCCTAAATACAACTTTTTAGCATCATTTAATCTCCCCACTAAAACCATTCTAATCTCTTATATGTGATGATAAACGCATTTATCTATTTTATTCTAATTGATCACCCCATTAAGTCATTTTTTCCAATCAGTTTTCTTTTTTTTTTTTTCAACTGGACAGGTTCTTTCCATTTGGGGGGTAGTCTGATGTTTACAGAGAATGGAATTTACCTGTGAACCCATCTGACCAGATTAGCCCAATATTGCACCTTAAGGTTCCTAGATTGTGCCCCTTCCTCCTGGGCCAGATCTTCAAGTAGTGGTCAGTTTGCCATCGCATTGGTACAAAAGGGCTTTTCCTTCTGTCTACCTAACAAAACCAGGTTATACTGTCTGAGGTTTGGGGATCATCTAAATCTCACTGCCTTTGATTGACCTGTCTCCTTAATGAACAACAGTTGACTGTATGCCTGCTTCATAGTTAAACTGCCTTAACTGCAATTTAGAAAGCAGCACTAGACCCTTTCAGACTTCTTAGAGGACTATCTAAAGTTGCTTTAGCAGGTACATGTCTGAAGAGTTAAGGCACAAATGATATTCTTTGACTGCATTACAATCTTGTGCTGAGATCCGCTGAGTACTTCGTCCCAGCCACTCCTGTGACATTGGCTTTATTGGGCAGAGTCTAGCTCTTGGGAGAGAAGTCTAGAACACTGGTGGGAAAGATTGTGTGTTCTCAGGTTTCTTCTGCATTGATTTTCTATTATTTGCATTTTCATTCATGTGTGTCCAATGAATGACCTGCACGTGTGTTAAATTAAACTCAGCAAAACTAGCTTGATTTTTTCCCAGCACAGTCAACTTGTGTCCTTGTTGGCAAAATGTTAGGTTGTTTCAAAAACAGTCTTTTCAAAAAGATTTAGTCCCTTAAAAAACACATCATAGGGCTTAAAATAAGAAATGTAATTTTTTTTACACAAATTAACAACCTAGAACCTTTTCTTATGTTTTTGTGAAACGTGTATCCTATCTGATGATTGGTTATCTGTATTAACTATAACAACAGGTGTTTCCCTCAGTTTCAAACCAATTACTATTACCTACTTCATTGATTTCTGTAAATATTTATTCTTAAAATTTCTGAACTATATTATGCCTCAATCATTTATACTATATTGTATTGATAGTTATGACAGGGGTCACTGTAGTTTAAAATATTTATATTCTTACTTTGATATGAAGCAGATGCTAACACGGACCACCATCGTTTGTAATGCCTATTTCACATCTGATTATTTCAGCCACTAAGATCACTGGGCCTACACCTATTTCAAGCAGCACAGTTAAACTACATAATTGGTACTCACTGCTTAAATAGTCTGTGTGCTTATACAGTACATGAAAAACAATAAAGCCAAATGGCTTTGTTTTCATAAAAAGAAAGAATGACTCCCTCCGCACTGTCCTAGTGGGGAACCGCGTGGTAACGTGCCGCTCTGTCCCCTCACTCCTAGTCAGATCTGTAGTAATAAGCAGAAACTCTTCAGAATGTGCACCTCCCGGAAGCAGAGGTACCCCGCATCCCGGCTGCTGACATGAGATTTGAGAATGCCAACTAACCTCAGGTGCATGACCGGGTTACACCGCCACCCCCCTGGAGCCCTGTCCAGATTCTTAACTGTTCCTAGAGACTTCTTGAATGACGTTTCCAACCCGCTTGTCATTCTCGCTGTTGCTTGTTGCCTGCTCTGATTCTCTCCATCCTCGGTTGAAACAGGCAGGGTCCCGCGCGGTATTGGCAGTCTGCCCTCTGGCGCCTCCTTGTGGTTGCACAACTGCTGAGCTGCTGCACGCACTGTACTGTTATGGCTCAGTTGTCATATTGTGCCTGAGGCGAGAATTTGCAAAGTGCTTATCCTCGGAAGGGCTTAAACCCTAACTAAGTATAACAATAACTACAGCATTCCAAGCCCTGGAGTATTGCTGTGGGATTATGAAATGCCTCCCAGTTCCCTGGCAGGGACCATCCCGTGGTAGGCGGCATGCTGGGCCACTTGTCTGACTCCCCTCCGCAGGGCAGGACTCCTGGCAGAGGGGTCGGGCAGGCCCCCTGAGCAGGAATGTGGGCCCGCGCCCCAGGAACAGGTGCTGCAATCTGGGACCACCTCCAAAGAGACGCCTTACTGTTGGTCTCCTGGGAATAATCTTTGACATTCTTTCTCAAAATGCGTTGTTTATAGATGTCGCTGGAAAATCATGAACACTTTAAGGTACCAGGGAAGAGTCTATTATTTTTAATCAGGGCGTGGTTTCAATAAAAGCCACCCAATCGGTTTAATCATCTTCTAATCAAGATGCTCTGTTGATTTTCAAAGGGGAAACAAAGGAGAAAAACTAATAAAAAAAATGAGGGTTTTTTGTAAGAGGACACAAGAAAATTTGCCTTGGAAAAGAAAATGTTGCCTAGTTAAATGTTCTAGAACAGCATCTTACTCTTAAGTATCACATAATTAAAAAAGAGAAAGTGAAGCATCATACTTTACAATAATTCTTGAGAATTTTTTAAAATAGTAGATATTAGCAAATAGTTTAGTAGGACAGAAAGGCAAAAAGGGAAGTGGTACCTAGAATTCATTTATATCAATTTCAAGTGCTTTATGGTACTGAGGTTCAAAGAATATTATTTCTGCTTTCCTTTAATTCACAGAGTAATGTCAAAACGTTTCATAAAGACAATTTTTTAAAATATTTTCATGGGAGCAAAGCTTTACTTTTTTATTGTAAATAAACTACGATTGATTTAATGCTAATACTTTCATCTTAGATATTTTTACTTTTTAATAATTGGAACTTTTAAAATATACATCTATAATTTCATCTTAAGTGGTTTTAGGATGTTTTTATCAGTTTCTTGTTTATCTAGTTGGCACAGAAAGGAGATGTATCTTGAAAGTCTGAGAAAATAATTTGAAATTAGCCAAACCCAACCTTTTATAGTAATTAGCATCTTTATAGTAATTAGGGAAAAAATCATAGGTAAGATCAAGTACAACAAAGAGACTTGTAATGATAGCTATGTCAACTTGAGCCAGTCATTAATCTAAATAAAGGCGCAGACAAGAGCATATGCTTCCTGAACAGAACGTCATAAATTTACATTATGGAACAGATGTATTGCAACTAAAAAGAGATTTGAAATTTTTACGATTTAAAAAAAAAAAAAAAACCTTGGAAAAGTCGACATTTTGGGCACTATCCCTTTGACGGATTTGTTTAAATAATTGAAAGCTTTTGGATGACATAGGGAACCTCGCCTGAGAATAAAAAGATGCAGTTTTATGATGTTATTGTTGCTCTTGTTTAATGTAATCTGTTGTTTAATCACACATTTGTCAAGTACAGATAAATCCTTCCGAATGGGGCCATTGTAAAGAACCCTTGAACCCACTTGACCTCATCACAAAACTGCCCAGCCTGGTTTTTGCATGTGCCTTTCCCTAGCTGTGCGGAACGTAGCTGTGTCTGCATTTCCAGAGGGTGGGGGCGGGGTGTCCGTTGCATGGTCAACTCGTTTATTGTTTCCAGAACTCTATGGTCATGATTTGATTTGTTTTCATGTAAACACACATAAAAAGTGGTGCCTTTTTTAGAATATCATTTGTTAATCAACTAGGCATGGAAAAATAAATGCTATTGTTTCTTGTTAGCTACAAACACGTATCCACTAAACACATTTGCTGTTGGCATGCTGCAGTTGGGGACAGTGGACATCGCGGTAAGTGGAAAGATAAGACCTCCACTCCGTCTCCAATAAGCCTTATCCATGAGAACCCTCCCTTCATGCTCCATAAAGGCTGCGGCATGACCAGAGTGGTTCCACGTGACTCCCCGCAGACTCTCATCATTTCTTTGGGCCCGCAGTGTTCCTGGGTCTCTTACGTTGATCATAGTGTCACCTCCTAATGACAATGAAAACAAATGAAATAGGCACACAAAATTTCTTGTAATTCCTTTGCGACCCACAGAAAGTTTCTTAGTAGCTGTGTTGGGATGTTTACCTCCATGTTAGAGAGGAAGACTCCCAAACCCATGTCTGATTCCAACCCGCCCTTCCAGCTCATCACACCACATCTCTTGATTAGGAAAGTGGCAAGATGGCCTTGGGATTTTGTTGTTAATGCTGCCTTTCTCAGCCCACTACAGTTCAATATTAGCCAGCGTCAGAGAACAGAATGCCTGAACAAATATAATTTGCCAGTAGCTGCCACAGCAAATCAATAACCTGTTTTATAGCAGGAAATTGTGTTAGTGAACATAACATCTCATTCCATTAATCAGTCATCACATTCATTATGTGTTGAGGCTGTTCTCTCTTGTGTGGTTTTCTGTCTCACAAGAATGAATGTAAGCGTAAGAGAAATGTAATGTTAAGTTGTGCGTGTTTTATATTACGTATGCAGTGCTAGCATCTGCTATGAAATTGCACGAATTTATGATAGCATAATCTTGCCTGGAACAGAAAAATGCATGTTGAATGTAGGTCTATATGTAACTGTCATCCCTGTTTTCCTGTAGAAATGTTTAGAAATTACAAAGAGATGTGCTCCCGAATTTTTTTTTAAAAATCGCTTTTTTAAAACCTCAAAAGTTAAAGTTAGTGCTAAAATAGTGCAACTCTTTTTAAAGTGAACTCTTCAACCAGTCCTTGGTTATCTCCAACATAATCGTGTACAAATAGCTGGTGTTAGCCCTTTCTGTGATGAATCCGAGAAGGATGTATGTCTACCTGTAGCAGGACATTGACCGCAAACAAATTCCAGCAAAGAGATTTAAAAAAGCTCAACTTTTCAATATGGGAAAAATTCAGTGCTATGCTTCCACTTACTGAAGACGTATTTGTTCTCTTGAAATATGTCACCATATACAACGTCCTCAAATTGTTTACTCAAGCGAAGTGGAAGAAATTTCTTGAAATGCAATAATCCTGCCTCTGTCCTCCACAGTCAGAAGCTAAGTTTTAAGGAGCGAGTGCGCATGGCTAGCCCGAGAGGCCAGAGTATTAAGAGCCGACAAGCTTCAGTAGGTGACAGGAGGTCGCCAAGCACGGACATCACCGCCGAGGGCAGCCCCACCAAAGTGCAGAAGAGCTGGAGCTTCAACGACAGAACTCGCTTCCGGCCATCGCTGCGCCTCAAAAGTTCCCAGCCCAAACCGGTGATAGACGGTAAGCCTGCTTTTCCAGAACCATTTTTAATGTGATAGGCTGTAGTGAGGGAGATTATGAAGTCATTAGTTCTCCTTGGTACCACTGGAAGATAGAAGGAAACAACCGCAGGGAAAGAATTGTTTGTTTGTTGTCCTGGAAATTCATTCATTGCCTTGGGCAAATGTACAGAATAGAAGTTTACTTTTGGAAGCAATGTTGGCAGCTAAGTCTACATTTCAAAGAAGCCAAACAAAATTGTGTTAATTCTTCGCTCCTATCTACAACATACTCATTTCTCAGACAAGACCCATATTGAGATCAATGGGACTGTCGTTCTGATATATATGTTATGTCTGAACAAGACCCAACAAAAACCAGGGTTCTGTGAGTGTCTTACCACACAGTAAGGGTGGTCATTTCTGGTCATCAGTGAAGGTGCTCGTTGTTCCCCTTCTCACATGTTCCATCTACCACTAAATCAGAGACCACAGCCTATCTTCCCTAGAGAGAGTTGTGTTGAACAGTCTTTCAAAGTCTTCCAAGGATAAGTGAAATTCAAATTCTTCTTCCAAGACGAATTAACCTATTCTCCTTATCACATTATATAGCAAACGTTTCCATGCCAACACATTTTTATCAACACATTTTATTGAGTGTCACATAATTATTAGGTTTGCAAACTAAAACATTTCATTTTTCATTTATGATGAGCTTACCTTTCCTTTTGAACATGCCCCTTGGGATCTCTGGGCAAAGGACCAAAATCAAAGAGCATCTTCCATTAATGCATAAAAACTGCAAAGGCTATCAGTCCTTCTGTTCTCATTCCCTAGAATAACCTGTATTTTTCCCAATACAGGGAAAGCCTAAGGGATAAATTTATCAACTAGGGTTCATAATCACACTCATCTCAGGATGCCTGCAGTGGAGTCCCTAGAACCTTCGCCCACAGTCATTTTATCAACTGAAAGCCTAAGGGATAAATTTATCAACTAGGGGTCATAGTCACACTCATCTCAGGATGCCTGCAGTGGAGTCCCTGGAACCTTGGTCCACAGTCATTTTATCAACTGAAAGTCTAAGGGATAAATTTATCAACTAGGGATCATAATCACACTCATCTCAGGATGCCTGCAGTGGAGTCCGTAGAACCTCGGCCCACAGGCAGCTTACTCAGAGATCCCTGGGGATACCCCTAACACTCTCAAGTGAGCAACACAAGCCCTCCTTTGCTCTTCTTCCCTCTCCACCACCCCATGGGTGTTGTGCTTTTCAAGTGGACACCCAGTGTCTGATCCTACGTGGCCCCTCCTGGCAGAGCTTGTAGCTCCCATCTCGGTTGTGAGACATGCTAATCCACCTGTCGCCATGCTAAGGTAGGAAGTGCCTCCTCCTCCAACACTGGACACTCCTCCATCAAGCCACTTGCAGCATCTGAGTCACTTGTGACAAAGATTTTTGGTGTCCTCTGGTTTCCACACTCTCCTCCTAGGATTTTGGCCAAATGCCCTTGAGCTTCTGAGTCAAGAGTTACCAGTGATGGGGCTTTATGTACACTCAGAATAGACTTGCTGAATATAAATGGGTACATCTTTTCTGGAGGGCAATTTGGCAAAATATATCAAAAGTTTTTTATATATGCCTAAGCCTAGTCAGATCCCACCCACCCATTCTATTTCTAGAATATCATCGATAGAATGAAACAATATCAGACATTAGAAATGATGCTATAAGTTAAAAAAGTATTGACACAGAAAGCTTATCACAAAAAATAAACCATTTATATATATGAAAGATATATGTATTTATGTGTTTACAGGAAAAAGTCTGGAAAGATCTACAATAATGTATGAACGGTTACCTTTGAGCAGTGAGATCCACAGCTCAGTTTTGTTTCTTTGTTTTCTTCATCTATATGATCATGTGAAACTTTTATAATAAGAGAGCAAAAGGAGATTTTCTGTTTTAAAAAAATTAGCCCTTATCTTATTAAAAAAAATGACCAAGGCTGGGCACGTTAGCTCACCCCTGTAATCCTAGCTCTCTGGGAGGCCAGAGTGGGTGGATTGCCTGAGCTCTTGCCTGAGTTAGAGACCAGCCTGAACCAGAGCGAGACCCCATCTCTAAAAGTAGCCAGGCATGTGGCAGGCACCTGTAGTCCTTGCTACTTGGGAGGCTGAGGCAAGAGAATCACTTAAACCCAGGAGTTTGAGGTTGCTTAAGCTATGACAGCACTGCATTCTACCAAGAGTGACAAAGCAAGACTCCATCTCCAAAAAATAATGATTAAAAAATAATATGTAAAGTGATCCCTTCACTTCACACACTGCCCTCTTGCATCCCCCCCTCCAGGGGCTCTGAAACCAGGAGCTCTCCAGACTCCTCCTCAGGCCGATTTCCTCTTAGCGGCAGAAAGAGCCCCTGGACTCGATGGTGGGACCCGCCTTCCCCGAGTGCAGACACAGCTGCCTCCTGAGGCCTCACAGCTTCTACTGCAAATAGAGCTTTTCCTGGTTTGCTCAGGCTGCCAGGGCAGAGTTCCAGGTGCCTGAAACAACAGAAACTTGTCTTTTCACAGCCTGGAAGGTAGAAGTCCACGAAGGAGGTTCCGGCAGGGTCCGTTCCTCTCTGGCCTGCAGACGGCCGTCTTCTCCCTGTCTTCACCTGGCCTTGCCTCTATGTGCGTCTGTGTCCTAATTCCCTGTCCCCAGGACACTGATCCTACTGGATGAGGGCCCACCCTAATAGCCTCATGTTAACTGAATTCCCTATTCTAAAACCCTAATGTGTGTCCAAATAGTCACACATTCAGAGGTGCTGGGGGTTAGGACATCAACGTATGCATTTTGTAGGGACACAAGTGAACTCGTAACAGAACTCCTGCTCACCCACATCGCCACATCCCTGGTGAGCTGAGATGGTCCATGTCATCAGCACTGGCCCAGGGTTCACACTCTCCTACAAACACATGCATCCCACATCACAGTGGGTCCATATTCTTCTCACATGGGCTTCGGAAAGCAGTCGCCTTTGTGTATAAGGTCTGTACAGTTGCCTGAGCGCATTGAAATATAAAATTCATAGGACCTGTATTCTGAATATGAAAAATGAATTCTGCCTATACTGTTTGGCCAGAGGGGAAGAGTTTTCCAAAGACTCACTAGAGTCAGCACTATTCATCACTATAGCTTTCAGTATCTACAAAGACATCTCAGAGGTCACGTGGATACAGAAGTCATATTCTCTACCAGATCACAAATTGGAAAGGTCTCCTGTCATCTGATTTCTAGATCATTTCATACAAGTGTATTTTTGTTTTGTTGGAACTCAGTTGATTCTGAGTTCCCCAGGCGACAAGAGGACTGATTGCTGTTCTGTTGAAGTAGCGTTGTGAGCCGCCCACCTGCAGGAGATGGTGGCTCCCAAACTCCTCACCTTAATCCAGTGGTCCTGAGTCTTTACCTCCAGTGTAACTCAACACTGGGCCTTGGGAAAATGAAGTTCTGTTTTACAGAGAAAGAAAAAAAGTGAAGTACTAGTCAAATAAACGCAGACTTTAATTATGCATTTTTATTTATAGTGCCTCCCTAGGTTTTAAGTAACTCTACAATCTACTTACTACTCATAGAAAAAGATGTATAACACTTACAACTGTTACATATTCCAGGTCTAGTGGCTCCTCCACCTCGGGGACTCTTCTCTCGTCACATGTCTTAGGCAGGTCATTGCCCTCCCATGCTCAGGGAGAATAGATGAATAGAAGAAAAAATAATGTGAATGCACAGCAACCTTTAAGTTAAATTTGGAAAATAGTGGGCCTGTAACTGAAAAGTAGTATCATAGAGAAAAAAAAAATTCAAGTTGATCTGTAAGTTTTTAATGATCTCTGCCAAATTTGATTCCCTTTGCTACACATGGTAGTATTTTTAAAATTTAATGACTCTTTAAAAAGTTATTAAATATCCATATTGTTTTACTCTTTTCTATTTTTTTGTTGTTGTTGTTTTTGGGTTTGGGGGGGAGGTTGCTATAACTTCTAATGAAATTAACATTACACTGCTAAAAGGCACAGTTGTTTCCAAATAATCCACACTCACGCACATGTACTGGAGAGGTGAGGAGTGGCAGGCAGACATCGAAGCCAGAGATGTACAAATAATGAAAGAAAGAAAGTAAACTATAAGGGACTGACGTGGTGTCGCCATAGCCAATTATTTTGGCCAATACCAATAGTATTTTTAGCTTCTAAATCCTCTAATGAGGCATAGAAATGCTCTGTTAGTCAGTCAACAGTGTTAAGCCCCTCTTCATTTAATCTGAGAAATTATCTAGCATAGAAACGATATTTTTATCACAACTACTGTACATAAGAGCAATAATAATGATGATGAAACTAATACCTACTGAATTTTTCTCGGTGACATGCATCATTCTAAATTTTTACCGCTCATCTTACTTAATTTTCCCAAAACCTCTGACATAGTTTTGTTATTATCCCCATTTTAAGGATGAGAAAGCAGACTTGAAGCTGGGTAACCGGCCCAGTGCCCAACAGATACAAGCAAAGGAGCCATCGTGCACCCAGGCAGTGCAATTTCACAGTCCCCCACCCCCACCCCGTAGTAGACGTATTCTAAGGTGTGTTCTCAGATGTCCTATCAATTCCCCTCTAGGCATCTTTTTTTTATTCTCTTCCCCTCCTACCCACCCCTGCCTTCACCTTCAATTGCTCAACTTCCCCTTAGGATACAAGCCAGTTGACCTTGCCACTGTCCTGTCTTTCTCCCAGCCCCAGCTGCCAAACCTATCAACTACATTATCATCTGCCAGAGCTAGAAGATTAGTCAAATTAGGGAAATGGCCTTTCAGTGACCCGTCTCTGTTTTCATCAGGTGTCTGAGAAGAGACTCAGGATCGCAGCCGTACTGGTCCGTGTCTGTTTACCCAGGGACAGAGGAAAATAGTGGGGCCATCAAAGGCCAGTTGCAAGATGCAAAACGTAGTGTCAGGAGAAGGACAGGTGTCAACAACAGACTAGCAAGTAGAAAGTGGCAGATCGCAAGTAAAGAGAATAGCAAGCAGCCAGATCTGCAAGAATGACACTAAGGGGAAACTAGGGACAGTCCTCAAATGCTGGGTGGCTAGTTTTCTGTCAAGGAGGGCTACACCTTGTGGCTCCTGCTGCACTTAGGAAGGCCACTCAGAACTGCACTCAGAGAAGACAATAAATAATCATGACAGAAGGACGAGGAGGCCACTTGAGGGCCACCTCTCAGTGCTAAGTGATCTATTAGTAACGAAGCCCAACATTCTTTTTTCTTTGTTTTTGTTTTTGATATTAATATTATAATTTAAGCCAGGCACAGTGCCTGAAACCTATAATCCTAGCCCTCTCGGAGGCTAAGGAAAGTGAATTGCCTACGCTCAGGAGTGTGAGACCATCCTAGGGAAGAGCGAGACCCCGGCTCTACTAATAATAGAAAAACTGGGTGTTGTAGCAGTCACCTGTACGCCCAGCTGCTTAGGAGGCGGAGACAAGAGGAACACTTGAGCCCATGAGTTTGAGGTTGCTATGAACTATGATGATGCCATGGCACTCTACGAAGAGTGAGACTCAGTCTCAAAAAAATAAAATAGGCTCGGCTCCTGTGGCTCAGCGGGCTAAGGTGCTGGCCACGTACACCTGAGCTGGCGGGTTCGAATCCAGCCCAGGCCCACCAAACAACAATGACAGCTGCAACCAAAAAATGGCCGGGCTTTGTGGCGGGCGCCTGTAGTCCCAGCTACCTGGGAGGTGGAGGCAGGAGACTTGCTTGAGCCCAGGAATTGGAGGTTGCTGTGAGTTGTGATGCCACAGCACTCTACCCAGGGTAACAGCTTGAGGCTCTGTCTCAAAAAATAAAATAAAATAAAAATAAAAAGATGTTAATATTCCAACTTATTACTTAACATAAGTAGGACAAAATTTGAAAAGCTAAATATTTTATGGTAAAGATCCTGTTATAAGGCAATGTGGAAGTTCTGTATTAGAAAATTCCCTTTTTTTTTTTTTGAGACAGAATCTCATTGTAGAGAGTACCTCAGCAGAGTACCATGATGTCACAGCTCACAGCAACCTCCAACTCTTGGGCATATGCAATTCTCTTGCCTCAGCCTCCCAAGTAGCTGGAGATACAGGCGCCTGCTACAACGCCCAGCTATTTTTTTGTTGTAGTTGTCATTGTTGTTTAGCAGACCGGGGCCAGGTTCGAACTCGCCAGCCCCGGTGTATGTAGCTGGTGCCTTAACCACTGTGCTATGGATGCCGAGCCAGCTTTTAGAAAATTCTAATGCTAAAAATTAACTTCGATGTTGAAATTTCACATTTTTGATCCTGTGTTTACCGCAAAATCAATTTCAAACTATATACAAATAGTCAAACAGCAAAATGCCATACATATACACATATGTTCCATAATTAAACAATAATTAAACCAAAATACATATTAAGTAAAATTCTCAAAACCTATACAAAGCATGTTTTTAAATAGTGTAGTGTAATCTGTAAACTGTAAGGTGTAATCTGTGAACTCACCATTCTGTAGTACGAAGGTCCTGTTAGTTCCAGAAATGGTAATAGATCTAAAAACCCTGTCTCCCATGCACGTATAACCATGCATGTATGAACATTTTTAGCATTGTTTCTGCTTAAGGACACAATATCATGCCTACTAAGCAATGCCTCAGGGATCGTGCTGGCTGCTGTGGAAGGTACATTCTGCTGTTTATGCAAAAGACAGGCACAGCCTGGGTGCAGGAGATGTGCGGGCTTCAGCTGGTAGAGTCTGGGTGAGCTGAAGATGTGACTACCTCTGTGTGGGGTCCCCTGAGCCATTCCCCTTGCTCAGGCACTTCTGATAGATATCTCTTCTCTCTACATGGCTCTTCCTATTCCTTTCTTCCCTCGCTCAGTGGCAGGAATTTGGCAGGAGATTCAAATACCTAAAGGCAATTTGTAAGACCACATCAAAGAAGGTGGCGCTAACACAGCTCCCCGCCAGGGCTGGGGCTTCACTGCTCTGTGATTCTCCTGACTCTTCCTTTGACTCTGCCCTGGGGGTGGTCACATCCTTCTCCAGTTGGAAGCAAGATGGCTACAGCAGCTGCAGGCAGGTTATCCAGATGGAACTTCACTGGAGACAGAAAGAGGAAAATTGTTCATTCACAGCTTATTTTGCAGAATTCTCGTGCCTGAAACAATCACTAGCAGGGGGAGAGGGACCTGCCATCTTTGGCTGTCACCAGTCAGGACCCAGCCCCTGGGTGTGGGACCAGTCTCCCCTGAAAGGCATGATCAAGTGTAGGGGGAGGTAACTGGATCAGTTTGAGGATGTAGCTTTAGGGATCAGATACAGAGAAAGCAATCTGTCATAGTGTCTGATACAGCCAAGAAGTCTCTTCCACTTTGGGGCGAGGGTAAGGAGGAACCAGGGCCTTATAGGATGCTTTCTCCCAGATATCCCATCGGGATGGCATTTCAGTTCTTCTAACTGGCTGGGCTTTTCAAGCACAGAGGCTAGATTTACAATTCTCTTTTTATTCTATCTCTTTCTCTCTTTTCCTTTGTCACACCATTTCCATGAGACAACAACCATAGAACTGGCCTCACTCCTTGAATTCTTTTTTTTTTTTTCTGAGACAGAGTCTCATTATGTCGCCCTCGGTAGAGTGCTGTGGCATCACAGCTCACAGCACCCTCAAACTCTTGGGCTTACGCAATTCTCTTGCCTCAGCCTTCCAAGTAGCTGGGCTACAGGTGCCCACCACAACACCCGGCTTTTTTTTTTTTTTTGGTTGTAGTTGTCATTGTTTGGCAGACCCGGGCTGGATTCGAACCCACCAGCTCCAGTGTATGTGTCTGGCGCCCCAGCTGCTAAGCTACAGGTGCCGAGCCATCACTCCTTGAATTTAGAAAGAAAAAAGTGGATAAAGGAACCACTAGCAAAAATCAATGAATGAGTATTTCAGTCCTATAGTTCCTCACATACAGTCAGCCCGTACATTTCCTGCCACCGCCGCCGTTCAGGGGACACTGGTGCTGCTCTCTTCCTTCCCACCCCAGCTTCGTGTCACCCCACCCGCAAGCTGTCTCACTTGCTGACTCCTTCCTTTTGAAGTTAATAACGAAGCCATTCTCACCTAAAAATAGAAAAAGAATAGAAATATACAACATGGGGTGCTGGAACCCTCAAGTCCTCTTGAAGACAGTCAGCCCCTCCCCATCTTCTTTGACCTCTGTCTGGGCCCCAGTCCCCCCAGTCTGCACAGCCCTTCCTTGAGAACAAGAACCATCCTGAACCAAACTAACGGTCTCCTGTATCCAGAATGGCATCATTTTTTCCCAAGCAATATAAATCACAAACCGTCAACATTTTATATGTTAATTTATGCCTATGGGCTTTGTTCTTGCACTAATCCTCTTTTAAAGTTCATTTTTCAATGGCATCTTCTTCCTTCATGCTTTTCTCAGTCTCCTCAGTTGACATTTTTGGTGTTTCCACAAAATGCGAAGCGCCGCACTGTACCTAAGATTTTCTTTCTGACTTTCCATGATGATGCCCCGACTTCAGCCAGACCTCGATTATAATTTTCCACACGACGCTTCCTGGCACTTCCTGAAATTGGCTGATAATGACTCTGTGTTGTGTCGACAGGAATGATTCTTGTTAAAGCAGTATTCTGTTAGGGTTTCCACTCAACTTGCCTGGAATCCACTGAGGAGTACACCCCTTCCTGTCGGCTCGATGTGTAAGGAATCCTGAGAATTTTCTTTAACACCAAGAGCAAAGGGATTTATGGAGAATGGCTGGATCTGAAGTCTAGAGTCACTCTGGACATCTACTCTCCACATTTCACTCTGTAGTCAATGTAATTATTAGAGTAATTCTGTGTGAAAACCTACAAAGAATATAGAATTTATATAGAATATAGAATTTTCCCCTCACTAACGTGTTGGGGAAAACCATTGCCCGAAGATATTGACTCAATTCTAGTCCGAAGGCATCCTCTTCCTTATTAGTCCAGGTTCTTCTTGCAGTCAGTCATTTCTTCATTCAAAGTCGTGTTCTAGTCCTCTCCTTTGTGTCCTCTCCTGTTCTTGTCCAAGATCTGCTCCTGTGTTCCAAGGTTCTCATTACTACTGGGTTGGAAAAAAGGCCTCTCAGTCTCTGCTCACAGGTGCCACGTGACTGGGTATTTCTTGTATTTCTGAGAAGAGTTGTGTTGTGTTCCATTTAGACTGCTGTGACAAACATACCATAGACTGGGTGCCTTATAAACAAAGAACATTTATTTCTCACACTTCTGGAGACTGGAATACTAAAATGATGCCCCAAATCTGCTGAGGGTCCACTTCCAGGAGGTGGAAGGGGCAGAAGGTGTCTCTTGGGTCTCTCTTATAAGGGCACTAATCCCAGCCATGAGGGCTCCACCCTCATGCCTAATCACCTCCCAAAGTTATCACCTCTTAGTACCATTACCTTAGGGGTTACAGTTTCAACGTACAGAGTTGGGAGAACACAACCATTCACATCATAGACTGTTTTTTTCAGTACTTTTTATGAAATGGGTATTTGTCGGGGGTTTTTTGTTTGTTTGTCTTTGAGACTGAGTCTTACTCTGTTGCCCAGGGTAGAGTACCATGGCGTCAGCCTAGCTTACAAACAACCTCAAATTCCTGGATCTAAGAAATTTTCTTACAAACCTGAGTTTCTATAACCTGCTTTGGAAGTAAATTCCTTAGATATTAATTCTTATCCTCACTGCCAAATCCAAACTGAGAAATGGATGGGCTGAGGAATGCCAGGGCCAAGTTTTCCGCCCTTACCCTGGTTTCATGTGTCTTTGACACAGAGAAGGGGGCTGCCCGTTGCTTCTTGCCTCTCACTGGTCCCACCCTTCCCTCCCCATTCACTGTCATCCATAGTCCTTCTGTGCTGAGAGGCATGTCCCACCTGTCATTACAAGGTTTGTGTGTGCACTCCACTGTGGGTTATGCATACAATTCAGATAAACTCTCAGCTGGAAGATTACAGTTCAACTCAGAAAGTATTTGAGGGCGGCTGCTTAGGGCCTGCATTTTCCAGGGCTTTTAGCTGGTGGTGAGTAGACATGACAATTACTACCTCAAGGAACTTGCCACTCCTCTCAAAGTCCTACCACCCTATCCCCAGTCCCCAATACAGTATCGACTGGCACTGGGGGAACAAAAAGCATTGTCCTTACTCTTCAGACATCACTCTTGTCAGAAATAACCTATGGTCGACCTCTGAAATTTGCGCAAAAGAAGCGCAAAGTGCAAATCACAGAATGTAGCTGGTATTTAAGAGAAGCACTTTTCAGCTTCGTGATGATATTTCATTTGTACATCTCAAATGATTTCCTTCAGCGGTACGCTTAGCTGTGTGCCTCACAAAGAGAAACCAATATGACACAATTTTAAAATTATCTTTAATCGCTTTCATGGTGTGCTCTACTTGGTAAAGAAGAAAAAAGGGGGGTTAGGTAAAGGTCAGGATCCTTTCTCTGCAACAGATGGGAAGACAAGTTACCCAGGCTTTGCTTCTGCTGCCTGAGTATGAAACTTTCTTCCATTGTCCCAAATTCCTTTTGTAGGTATTTGATTTTCAATATCTGAAATTCTTCTCAGCTTTTCTTCCCTTGCCATCTTTTTCTCCTGTTGCCCTGTGTAACAACAGTTCCTGGACCCCCAAAATATATAAACTTCAGAGTAGTATTACTTGGGGAAAATTAATGTCCGTAGCTCCAGTTACCAAGAATCATTTGCACATGAACCCCTTAATTCCCCTCTGGTGAGAGATTTACATCTTTCATTAATCTAATGCAGTAGCAACTGGCATACCCCATCATTCTGCTGGAATTGGTGACTTGTCATTTCCAAAATTGTTTTGAAACCATTGTTCCCGTATTTTGTGTTTTGGGTGAAATGTGTCATGACTCATATATATTTCCTTACACACATATTGATTATCCATCACTGCATCACGGGCCCCTCCCCCTCAGGTTTACTGGCTTAAATCAGCAAGCACTTCCTTAGCCCACATGGCCGTTCTGCAGTTCTTGTTGCCTTGGCTGGACTCACTCACACTCTGCAATGGGTTGCTGTGCTGGCTGGGCCAGATGGCCTAAACGGGTCAGTTGGGATTCCTCTTCTCTGCTTGGGGTGGTCACTCACCCTCTAGCAGGACAGACTGGCTCACCTGGTGGCCGTGGATTCCTAAGGGTAGTGCAAGCAATGTCTGAACAGCCTCTTGAAGTTCAGCCTCAAACTATCACAGTGTAATGCCATTGCCTCTTCTTTATTAACTTAGAACCATTTGCAGAACGCCATCTTAAGTAAAGTATCTCAGTAATGGAAAACCAAGCATCCCATGTACTCAATACTGGATTGAAACCTGCAGATGAACAACTACAGGCCCATGTGAATTAAAAACATAATTAAATACAAGAGGGGCTCAGGAAGTTCCAACCTAATGGGTACAACCTACAGGTATATGGCACACCTCCTGGGTGAAGGACTCAGTTACCAGTTGGACTGTGCCTAACAAATGCAAACGATGTAACCTAATCATATATATCCTTATATTAATCCAAAATTTTAAAAATGCAAATGACAAGGACAGTCCAAATGCAAGAGATAGGGAAAGAGATTCCACCTCCTAAGGGGGGAGGAGCTGCAAGTTTGGGACCAGTATTTCAATCTACCGTCCCAGGCCCAGTCATTTGTAGGTTATTTGCATTTAGTGTTTTCTTTTGCTTATTTTTTTTTGTTTTTGAGGCAGAGTCTCACCTTGTCACATTGGTAGAGTGCCATGGTGTTATAACTCACAGCAACCTCAAACTCTTGGGCTTAAGCCATCTTCTTGCCTCAGCTTCCCAAGTAGCTGGAACTGCAGGTTCCCACCATGACATGCTGCTGATTTTTCTATTTTTAGTAGAGATGGGGTTTCACTCTTGTTCAGGCTGGTCTCAAACTCCTGAGTTCAAGCAATCGACCCACCTAAGCCTCCCAGAGTCCTAGGATTAACAGGGGTGAGCCACCACACTGGGCCTCAATTTTAGTATTTTCAACATGCTGTTGGTTCTGTGAAGACAGTATCAGTGTCTGATTCATGTTTTGATTTCTCTCTATAGTCTCATATACTTTCAGAGCCTAAGAAGGAATGGGACGGGAAGTAGCATCATTAGCAACTAATACATGCCACGCATTGACTAGGCATTTTCTATCTATTGGTTCATTTAATACCCACATAGCCATTTTGAGGCTAAGAAAATTGAGACTTACAAAATATAAAAAACTTGCCCACGTACTTCCATCTAAATGATGCCAAAGTTGGAGTTTGAAATTGCACTTAGGTCTAATTTCAGAAAATTTGTATGTTCTACCATGCTTGCTACCTAGCATGTTTTATACACATAGTAATTTATGTTGCTAATTAAATAATGAACGAAACTTGCTATAAACCAGCTATGTTTAGAGTTGGTACAATGATTTATGTCTTCTTTAGTGAATATAGCAAATCTGTTCAATGCCCCTTGATCGTTGTAGAATAGAATATCTACTCTACAGATATTCTCTTTTTGTTCCTTCCTGTGTAGGTTAAGGTTATGCACCCTTATTTTTTTTTTAATTTTTTTAATTTTTTATTTTTTTTCACAGTTTTTGGCCGAGGCTAGGTTTGAACCCACCACCTCCAGTATACTCCAGCTCCCTACTCCTTTGAGCCACAGGCACCGCCCACCATTATTTCTTTTTTTAACAGCATTTATGTTGCCATCTCAGGTTGAGCTCGCCCAAATGATCTTGGGGCTGACGTGCTGACATTTTCTAGCAATATCACTGCTAGCTAAATAAGAGTTGAATGTTGAGGGAAAATGTACCAGATCTTGTGGGAGAACAAATTCCAATTGTCTTTCATAAAATATTTGCTGTTTCTCTTCCTATTAACCACCGATTGTGAAGAAATACGTAATCACTACAAATTCTCACGCTTAACCTTGTGCCTGATTGCTAGCTAGGTGCCTAGGAGTGAGATAAAGTAAATTATATGTGTGGGAAACACATAACTGAGACATCCCAGGGTACCCATAGGGAACAGGGTGTCCAGGGCAGTGGCAGACGTTACTGGCCTGTGACACAAAGCTAGGCATGTGACTGTGATAAAGTTGCATCCACATGTGCAGGAAGGAGTAAGGGGCACAGGCCCTCAGCTGCAAAATTCCCATCATGTGCACAACTAATTAATCACTTCCCTAGGCAGAGATAGCTAAAGCGGATACCAGTCAGACCAATAAACCACAGGTGTCAAATCACGACTCACGGGTTCTCCAGACTAGATACATCAACCCAGAACAGTCAGGCACAATCTTCTCTACAGACTGCATAGCCCGCTGTACGTTGTAACAAGCATACCCTGCCACCCATGTTTTGTAACTTTTTCCTTGTCACATTTTCTGTACACTTTGTTTGAATCCCAGTAAATACCTGTGGGAAGCTGGAGTCAGGGCGGCACTACCACACCCTGACAGTGTCTGGCCCCCCAAGACCCTCACTTGTGCGGTTGCATTATGCCAAGCGTTTCACATCTCTCTGTTGCGTTCTCAGAGACCTAGAGCTCTGCCCCACAGGGCGTCGCCTCAGATCTATCTAGAATTCCCCAACATATGTGATCCAAATAGTAATGCAGATTCATGGTTTTGCAGTTTGTAAGGCTATTCTAAAGCATGACTGACTGCTTTGATTATGATCAGATGTCTCTGAATGTGGTTCAAAAGAAACAGATCTCTTCCCTATGAAAATAGGATTAAATACGTTTCTCTAAGTCACATTGATTCAGAATGTCCCAGTGATGAAAGTACTAGGGGGACTGTGTTAGTGTAGAATGGTAAGAGCAATTCATCACTCTCTGCTGGTTTGACCCAGCCCAATTATACTGCTGCTGAGTAAGGAGGCTGTCTGAAGAGGGTGCTCTCAGATGTGGGCAAAGGCTATCTCAGTGACCTGAATGTAGTGGCCACTTGGCTGTGCCAGGATTGCCCTCATCATTTGGTTTGGATAAAAGTTACAAATGCCTTTTGTAGCAAAACTATGAAAACTTACAAAAATTGGTTTTAGTAACTGTGAGTAAAAGAATGTTTTCTCAGGGCAGTGCCAGGGGCTCAGTGGGTAAGGCATCAGCCCTATATACCAAGGTGGTGGGTTCAAACCCAGCTCCTACCAAACTGCAACAAAAAAATAGCCTCAGGTACCACAGGAGGCTGAGGCAAGAGAATCCTCTAAGCCCAAGAGCTGGAAGTTGCTGTGAGCTGTGATGCCACGGCACTCTACCGAAGGCGATAAAGTGAGACTCTGTCTCTACTCCCCCCCAAAAAAAAGAAAGAAAGAAATGTTTTCTCAAAGCTGTGAGTTTTATGTTTTTGGTTTTTATTGAGAAAACTCAGTGCTATGAGTATATTAAGTCCTTAAGGAATATTTTATGAATTATAGATCTTATTATTTTATATTATTATATTATTATTATTATAAATTATAATTTTTAATTTCTGTGATTTTTATATTATATTTATAATAAGTTATAATTTATAATAAAATAAGCATAAATAATCGGACACTGTGCATGGTTTTGGAGTAAAACAGAACTTGTCTCAAATCCTGCTGTCCCCACTGGGTTGAGATGAGACAAGCCACTTAGTCTCACTGCACTTTACTTTCTTTCTCTCTCTTTCCTCTCTCTCTGTGCTCTGTAATGTATCAGAAGTGATACGTGCCCAGCAGCGTTGTGTGAGTGATAGACACAGTGAGACACGGTGCATATGAAATTCTTCTACAATGCCCAGCACAGAACAGGTGCTCAATATAGTGAAGGTGTTATTTAATTCATTCATGCTAATTTCTTCATTAATTTTAAGAAGTTCAAATCCTGGACTTTGTTAATTGCACATTTTCATCTTCTCTTCTACTACTTGATGGCAATTCCATGCTCATGCAAACTGTGTTCCTTTATTCCTTAGAGTGAGTTTTAAGTGTCCTCATGTTGAATAATTCATATAATCACAGAAAGGATGAAGTTATCTCTATCATGCCCCCACGATATTACTATTTCTCAGGGATCATTGCCTTTGTCAAAAATGGCAAAAATGTTTCGGTCACTCTAGGAAAGTGACGTTGGCTTACTATATAATAGCATACTGCGTGGCACATGATAGTTGCTTGGAAAATAACTATTTTGGATGAATAATGAAGAGATGATGAACAAATAAATGATTTAATACTTATTCAACGGTCAATGAAATTAACTTTAGTTATAAAAATTGCCTTGGGTTCTAAAAAACCCACACACAAGATTCATCACTAGCACCATAGGGTAATATTACTAAAAGTGATTTTGCTGAGCCGCTCAAGGTTGAGGTGTTAAACAAGTGGATATTCGAGTGATTTTTTAATAAGAGAGAGAGCCTATTGCTTTCCAGTTGCAATAATTTTTAAAGACATAAAAACATATTCTAGTGTCCCCATTTGAATAAAGATAGTGTGTATAACGTATGCAATAAATTTGTTATTTTTTTTTCTTTTTACCTTGTTGGCAGTTACTGAACCATTTTTACGGTGTAGTCAGCAATTTCAGCAGCAGAGACCATATTAATTGTCTTTGAAAACTCTCTCGTGCTTCATATCATCACTCAAGACAGAGAGACTCCCTTTAATTAAGTGTCAGGAACTATTCCACGAAATTTTGCCAGCTTTTCTGCCAGCCAGTGAGTAAGGTTCAATTGGCAATCCTTCATAGAGAATCTTAGAGAAATTCATATCATAATTAACATAATTTAAGATGCTGAGGATGCATGAATTATCTACTCAGTGCAAGTGGGGTCTCTGATTATTAGAGAGAAAATAGTCAAGTGCAGCAGCATCTTATGTAAGAGATCCCCTCGTTAGTGTGAATTGCTATTTTTAATATTATTAGTTAGCAACCCTGAGAACAAACACGGTAAAACTCATGTTGTCCAGATCACAGGTGTACGGGTTGGTAGTTTGGTAAGCACAGTTAGATGAGTATTTTGATCGAATCTCCCAGCAGCCTAGCTCACAGTATATAACAGCACACGTTTTGCCTGCCATAGGAATAACCAACCACGTACCAACGATTCATAATGAAAGTTGAGATAAGAAAACTTGCAAGACGTCAACAAGAATATAGTTTTTTGAGCGATACGGAGACAGTGTTCAATTTCTGATGTGACTGTAGAAAGGTACAGAACTTGAAAGATAAAATAGCGAGCATGCCTCTCATTCTCTCGGAATTCGTTCCGACTCGCTGTCGAACCTGCCAGTGCTCTCTTACAGTTTAGGACTCGTGTCGAGTAGCCAAAGTGCAAAGGTGCCATTCTCAGCACCTTGTAGGGAAGCAGCTGAAAAGAGGGCAAGTAACAAACCTCGGGACAAAATCATTCTTATTTTTTGTCTTTCACGTCAAAGAGCAGTGAATGATTTTTTTAAAACTTCTTAGATAGAATTAGTGATGAAGTTAGAAAACACATTGAAAAGGAAATATGCAGCACGTGCCCCAGACGGGGAAGACTGTCTACTGTGCTTTTCAAGCTGTGGTGAGATGTCATGAATGTCAAACGGTTATGGTTATGATTAGCAAGAAATAGGGTGAGATGGGGAGGTCTGGCGTAAGGCGGGATGGGGTAGGATGGAACAATAGGAAATACCTAGAATGTTTACAAGTAGTAAGAGCCAGTATAATTTGTTAAGCCTTTTAGGTTTCTTTTCAAGAGTTTTTGTCTTACCAAATACATAGCCCTAGTTTTAAAAGTCAAGTGATAAAGTTTAACTCAAAATGAATCATGAACTTAAATATATGGCATAAAACTTCTAGGAAAAATTTTTCATTGGATATTTTTTTTCCATTCCTGAGATACTTTACTAAGAAGAATATTTTCCAGGTCCATCCATGTAAACATAAAAGAGGTAAAGTCTCCATCTTTTTTAATGCTGCATAGTATTCCATGGTGTACATATACCACAATTTATTAATCCATTCATTACTGGTCGATGGGCACTTGGGCTTCTTCCATGACTTGGCAATTATGAATTGAGCTGTGATGAACAATCTGGTGCAAATATCTTTATTGTCAAGTGATTTTGGGTCCTTTGGATGTACACCTAGAAGAGGAATTGCAGGATCAAATGGTAGGTCTACATTTAGA
>CAUYON010064235.1:0-23726 GCA_963573935.1 Arctocebus calabarensis | reverse complement strand
AGAGTTTTACTTTATCACCCTTGATAGAGTGCCCTGGCATCACACAGATCACAGCAACCTCCAACTCTTGGGCTTAGGCAATTCTCTTGCCTCAGCCTCCCAAGTAGCTGGGACTACAGGCGCCTGCCACAACGCCCGACTATTATTCTGTTTTGCAATTCGGCTGAGGCTGAACCCATCACCTTCGGTATATGGGACTGGTGCCCTACTTAGTGAGCCACAGGCGCCACCCTTCCTTTTTTTTTTTTTTTGAGACAGAGTCACGCTTGGTAGAGTGATGTAGCATCATAGCTCATAGCAACCTCAAACTCTTGGGCTTAAGCGATTCTCATGCCTCAGCCTCCTGAGTAGCTGGGACTATAGGTGCCTGCCATAAGCCCTGGCTATTTTATTTTTTTGGTTGATTGTTTTTTTTTTTTGTTTTTTTTTTTTTGCAGTTTTTGGTTTGGGCTGGGTTTGAATCCACCACCCAGCACCCTACTCCTTTGAGAGAAGAACCAGAGCCCAAAATGGCAGACAGCTTTCTTATTTGTTAATTTTTTTTTTTTTTTTTTTTGTAGAGACAAAGTCTCACTTTATTGTCCTCGGTAGAGTGAGGTGGCATCACACAGCTCACAGCAACCTCCAACTCCTGGGCTTAGGCGATTGTCTTGCCTCAGCCTTCTGAGTAACTGGGACTGCAGGTGCCCGCCATAACGCCTGGCTATTTTTCTGTTTTTGCAGTTCGGCTGAGGCCGTGTTTGAACCCACTACCTTTGGTATATGGGGACAGCGCCCTATTTGATGAGCCACAGGTGCCGCCTCTCTTTGAGTTTCTTGAGATGCGTTATCATTTTTACTTTGAAAGGACTCTCATTGCTGTACAGTCCATTGGCTTTGAGTTTAATGTACTCTCCTTTCTTTTTTTTTTTTTTTTTTGAGACAGAGCCTCAAGCTGTCACCTTGGATAAGAGTGTCGTGGCATCACAGCTCACAGCAACCTCCAATTCCTGGGTTCAAGTGAGTCTCTTGCCTCCGCCTCCCAAGTAGCTGGGACTACAGGCACCTGCTACAACGCCTGGCCATTTTTTGGTTGCAGCCATCATTGTTGTTTGGCGGGCCCAGGCTGGATTCGGACCCGCCAGCTCAGGTGTACGTGGCTGGCGCCTTAGCTCATTGAGCCACAGGCGCTGAGCCCTCTCCTTTCTTCTTATCTCCCAAGTCCTTGGTTGAAGGTTTTGCTTTCTGGTGATGACCAGCAGCCTTACCCTGAGGTTTACAAAGAAGATGGAAAGGGAGGCCAAGGCTAGTGGATTGCTTAAAAAGCTCATGAGTTCAAGACCAGCCTGAGGAAGAACGAAGATCCCCATCTGTAAAAAAAATAGCCGGGCATTGTGGTGAGCTACTGTAGTTCCAGCTACTTGGGAGACTGAGGCAAGAGAATTGCTTAAGCCCAAGAGTTGGAGGTTGCATGAGCTGCAGCACTACAGCACTCTACTGAGGGCAATATAGTGAGACATTGTCTCCAAAAAAAAAGTTTTAGAGATGGGGTACAGATTTTGTTCATGATAATGTCAAACTCTTTTTTTTTTTTGGAGACAGAGTCTGACTTTGTTGCCCTTGGTAGAGTGCAGTTGTGTCACAGCTCACAGCAACCTCAAACTCCTGGGCTTAAGTGATTCACTTGCCTCATCCTGCCAAGTAGTTCGGACTTGCAGGTGCCTGCCATGACACCGAGCTATTTTTTTTGTTTTTTTTGCAGTTTTTGGCCGGGGCTGGGTTTGAACCTACTCCCTCCAGTATATGGGGCTGGCACCCTACTCCTTTGAGCCACAGGCACCACCCATCACCCAGCTATTTTTTGGTTGCAGTTGTAGCAGGCCTGGGCCAGGCTCGAACCCACTAGCTTCGGTGTATGTGGCTGGGGCTGTACTCACTGAGCCACAGGCACCTAGCCACTGTGTCAAACTCTTGAGCTTAGGCGATCCACCAACCTCGGCCTTCTAGAATGCTAGGGTTATAGCCATGCGTCACTGTGCCCGGTTTAAATACCTTTCAATTCATAAGCATCTTTTGCTTTTTATGAGACTATCTCACTGTTGCCCCAGGTTAGAGTGCCATGGCATCAGACTAGCTCACAGCAACCAAAGTCTTAGGTTCAAGCTCACTTGTAAGCTTCTCAGGTAGCTGGGACTCTAGGTGCCTGCCACCACACCTGGCTGATTTTTCTATTAGTAGAGATGGGTCCTCACTTTTGTTCAGGTTAGTCTCAAAATCTTTTATTTATTTATTTATTTATTTATTTATTTTCTGAGACAGATTCTCATTATGTTGCCCTCGGTAGAGCGCTATGGTTTCGCATCTCACAGGAACCTCAAACTCTCTTAAGCTGTTCTCTTGCCTGAGCCTCCCAAGTAGCTGGGACTATTGGCACCTGCCATAGCGCCCGAGTATTTTTTGTTACAGTTGTCACTGTTTGTTTAGGTAGCCTGGGCCAGGTTCAAACCTGCCACCCTTGGTGTATGTAGCTGGCGTTGCAACAACTGTGCTATGGACGCCGAACCCAGTCTCAAAATCTTAATCTCAAGACATGCTCCCTTTTCTTGGCCTCTCAAAGTGCTAGGATTGTAAGCATGAGCCACCTTGCCACCTTGCCAAGTATCTTTTTTCGAATATCTCACTTTTGGGAGATCATGACGTTTTTGAATAGCCAGGTATTGTCTCCCGAGGGCAACATAGTAGGACTCCGTTTCAGAAAAAAAAAAAAGATGTCTTTGAAACCAGTAGAGTTTTTTACCCGTAAGTTTCAGATGTAAGTCTTTTTCCTTTAATTTTTAAATTGTTTTTTGTTTGTTGGCCTCTCTTACTTTGAGCTGCTCTTCTGCTGTTATGTATATGCCTCTACCATAAAAAAAGAACATTAAAAAAGGTTCTTTTTAAAAAATTGTGTAATGAATAGAATTTATAATTGCAATTATTTTTTTTTTATTTTTTGAGACAGAACCTCATTTTGCCACCCAGCCAAGAGTGCTGTGGCATCATACATAGCTCACAGAGGCCTCAAACTCCTGGACTCAAGGGATCCTCTTGCCTCAACCGCCCAAGTATCTACAACAACAGGTGCCTGCCACTAGGTCTGGCTAGTTTTTCTATGTAGTAGAGAACGGATTTAGCTCTTTCTCAGGCTGGACTTGAACGCTTAAGCTCAACTGGTCCTCCCGTCTTGGCTTCCCGGAATGTTAGGTTTACAGGTGCGAGCCCATTTGTAACTATTTTAAAGTACACATTTCAGTGGCTTTCAGTACAATCACAGTACAACCATCATCACTATCTAGTGCTATACTTTTTTGGTACGCCAACTGAAAACCATATGCATTAAGCACTCCCTATCCTTCTTGTCCAATTTTACTTTTTTTTTTTTTTTTTTTTTGAAACAGAGTGTCACTTTGTCGCCCTTGGTAGAGTGCTTTGGCATCACAGCTCACAGCAACCTGCAGCTCTTGGGCTTAGGAGATTCTCTTTCCTCAGTCTCCCGAGTAGCTGGGACCACAGATGCCCGCCACAACACCTGGCTATTTTCTTTTTGCAGTTTTTGGCCAGGGCTGGGTTTGAACCCACCACCTCTGGCTCCATGCATATGGGGCCAGTGCCCTACTCACTGAGCCACAGGTGCCACCCAAGGCTATTTTTTTGTTGTTGTTGTTGCAGTTTGGCCGGGGCCGGGTTTGAACCCACCACCCTCTGTATATGGGGCCAGTGCCCTACTCACTGAACCCACACGTGCTGCCCCCAGTTTTACTTTTTAAAAACTTAATCCCTAATTAGAATGTAAGCTCCATGACACCAGGAATTTTTTTGATCTTATTAGTTGCCTGGCAGATTCTCAGTGTGTGAACAATACCTGGAATATAGAAGTGGCTCAGTAAGTATTTCTTGAATGAGTGAATACATAAATGTATTTTTTCTTCTTTTTTTTGTGAGAAGTCTGTGTCATAAATTGGTTATATTTAAGGTTATTAATCACAAGAGTGTCGTGAGAAGATCTTACCAACATAGTTGTCAATTTGGGTTTGTCTTCTAGAAAATGGTGCTAATAATACTAATCTGGGAATGCTGCTGTGATGATTGGGAATAAATATGGCAGTAGTCTGTTTTTTGCATCCATATGTTTGCCTATTATAGATATTTCAAATAAGTGAAATTATGCAACAAGTGGCTTCTTTCACTTAGCATAATTTTTGAGGTTAATCAATGTATGTATTAGTGTTTCTTTTTATTATGTAGTATTCTATTATAAAGATTTACATTTTATTTAGGCATTCATCAGCTGATAGGCATTTGATTATTTCTACTTTGTAGATATGATAAATAATTAATTCTTCTATGAGCATTACTGTATAGGCATGCTTCACTTTATTGCCCATGATTTTTTTTGTTTTGTTAGTTGTCCATACTGTTTTTTACAAACTGAAGATTTTTGTCAACTGTGCATTGACCAAGCCTCTTTTCTTTTTTCAGACAGTCTTACTATGTCACTGTCAGCAGAGTGCTCTGACATCACAGCTCACAGCAGCCGCAGACTCTTGGGAGTATAGGCCCCCACCACAAGGCCCCGGCTATTTTTCTTTGCAGTTGTCATTGTTGTTTAGCAGACCCCGGGTGGGTTCAAACCCGTCAGCATTTATTGGCCTAATACACATGCCTGGTGTATGTGGCCGGCACCCTAACCACTGAGCTATGTGCATTGAGCTGACCAAGTTTCTCGGCGTCTTTTTCCAACAGTGTGTGTTGACCTTGTACTTCTGTCACATTTTACTAATCTTCACAGTATTTTCGACTTTTTCATTATTATTATCTGTTATGGTGATCTATGGTCAGTGATCTTTCATGTTACTATTGTAATTGCTTTGGGGCTTGTGAACTGTGTTCATATAAGGTGGCAGACTTAGTAGATAATGAATGTGTCCTGACTGCTTCACCAACTGGCCATTCTCTCATCTCTTTTTCTCTCCTTAGGGCTCTTTATTCCCTAAAGTTTTTACTTTATTGTTTAAAGTAAAACAATATTGAAATTAGGCCTATTAATAATCCTACAGTGGCCTCTCAGTATTCAAGTGAAAGGAAGAGCCACACATCTCTAACTTTATTTATTTATTTTTTTGTAGAGACAGAGTCTCACTTTATCGCCCTCGGTGGAATGCCGTGGCGTCACACAGCTTACAGCAACCTCCAACTCCTGGGCTTAGGCCATTCTCTTGCCTCATCCTCCCAAGTAGCTGGGATTACAGGTGCCCGCCACAATGCCCGGCTATTTTTCTGTTTTTGCAGTTCGGCTGAGGCCGGGTTTGAACCCACCACCTTCGGTATATGGGGCCGGCACCCTACTCGATGAGCCACAGGAGCCGCCCACATCTCTAATTTTAAATCAAAAGCTAGAAAGGATTAAGACTAATGATCAAGAAGGCATGTTGAAAACCAGGGTGGGTGGAAAGCTAAAACCTCTTTTTATTTTTTTTGTAGAGACAGAGTCGCACTTTATTGCCCTTGGTAGAGTGCTATGGCATCACACAGCTCACAGCAACTTTCAACTCCTGGGCTTAGACGATTCTCTTGCCTCAGCCTCCCTACTCGGGACCACAGGCGCCCACCACAACGCCCCGCTATTTTTCTGTTTTGCAGTTTGCCTGAGGCCGTGTTTGAACCTGCCACCTTCGGTATATGGGACTGGCGTCCTACTTGATGAGCCACAGGTGCCGCCCCATAATAGTACCTTTTTTTTTTTTTTGGCAGTTTTTGGCCGGGTCTGGGTTTGAACCTACCACCTCTGGCATATGGGGCCAGCGCTTACTCCTTTGAGCTACAGGCGCTGCCCAGTTTACTGAGTATTTTAAGCCTACAGTTGAGACCTCCCTAAAGAAAGGGAGAAAATTGCCCATGATACAATTTACCAGGTCATCCTAGAGCTCTGATGGAGATGTATGCAAGAAGATTAATGTAGTTTACATGCCTGCTAATACAATATTCATTTTGCAGGTGACAGAGCAAGGACTCATTGACTTTAAAGTTTTACTACAGTATTTAAGAAATTCATTTTATAGGGGTGGCGCCTGTGGCTCAGTGGGTAGGGCGTCGGCCCCATATATCAAGGGTGGTGGGTTCAAACCCAGCCCCAGCCAAATCGCAACAGCAATAAAAAATAGCTGGGGGCAGTGCCTATGGCTCAAAGGAATAGAGCGCTGGTCCCATATGCCAGAGGTGGGAATACAATATTCATTTTGCAGGTGACAGAGCAAGGACTCATTGACTTTAAAGTTTTACTACAGTATTTAAGAAATTCATTTTATAGGGGTGGCGTCTGTGGCTCAGTGGGTAGGGCGTCGGCCCCATATATCAAGGGTGGTGGGTTCAAACCCAGCCCCGGCCAAAAACTGCAAAAAAAATAAAATAGCTGAACGTTGTGGTAGGCATTTGTAGTCCCAGCTACTTGGGAGGCTGAAGCAAGAGAATCGCCTAAGCCCAGGAGTTGGAGGTTGCTGTGAGCTGTGTGATGCCATGGCACTCCACCGAGGATGATAAAGTAAAACTCTGTCTCTACCAAAAAAAAAAAATTCATTTTATAGACTATAGCTGCCATAGGAAGTGATTCCTTTTCAGCTACACAGAGTACATTGAAAACTTTCTGAAAATGAGAAGTAGGGAGCAGGGAGAAGGGAGGGAGATTAGCTCTCACCTAAAGAGCACAATGTAAGGGTATATAGCACTCTCCCTGGGTGAAGGACTCAATTACAACTTAGTATTTACTACCTAACAAATGCAAACAATGTAACTTAATCGTTTCTACCCACATATTAATCTGAAATTAAAAAAAGAACCTTCTGGAAATGGTTCACTATTCTAGATTACATTAAGAACATACATGTTGGCTCAGCACCTGTGGCTCAATGGGCTAAGGTGCCAGCCATGTACACCTAAGTTGGTGGGTTCAAATCCAGCCCCGGGCCCGCCAAACAGCAAAGACGGCTGCAACCAGAAAGTGGCTGGGCATTGTTGCGGGGGCCTATAGTCTCAGCTACTTGGGAGGTGGAGGCAGGAGACTCGCTTGAGCCCAGGAGTTGAAGGTTGCTGTGAGCTGTGATGCAACAGCACTCTATCCAGGGTGACAGCTTGAGGCTCTGTCTCAAAAAAACAAAAAAAATACATGTTCTTGGGGAAGAGGTCAAAATATCAACATTAACAGGAGTTTGGCAGAAGATGAACCCTTGTGGATGACTTTGAGGGATTCAAGACTTCAGTGGAGAAAGTAACTGCAGATGTGGAAAACCGCAAGAAAGGGCAGGGCTAACTCCTGTACTCCTAGGAATCTTAAATTTCCTACTATGTATATGATTTTCAAATGTTAGGTGTGATTGGAAAATATTATCTCCTATTTTTTTCTTTTTTCTTGATGTTGCCCTTTGCAGTACAAAAGTTTTAAATTTTGGCTTGGTGCCTGTAGGTCAGCAGCTAGGGCACTAGCCATATACATGAGAGTTGGTGGGTTCGAATCTAGCTCAAGCCTGCCAAACAATGACAGCTACAACCAAAAAATAGCTGGACGTTTTGGCAGGCACCTGTAGTCCCAGCTACTTGGGAGTC
Source organism: Arctocebus calabarensis (assembly GCA_963573935.1). Lineage (NCBI taxonomy): Eukaryota > Metazoa > Chordata > Mammalia > Primates > Lorisidae > Arctocebus > Arctocebus calabarensis. Next base: position 16,112 of record CAUYON010064235.1, on the reverse strand, counting down.
TGAAGTAGGAGAATCGCTTAAGCCCAAGAGTTTGAGGTTACTGTGGTCTGTGACACCATGGCACTCTACCCAGGGAAACAGCTTGAGACTCTTTTTCTCCAAAAGGAAAAAAAAAAGGGGGCTGGGTGTGGCGGCTTATGCCTGTAATCCCAGCACTTGGGAGGCTGAGGTGGGTGGATTGCCTGAGCTCACAAGTTCAAGACCACCCAGAGCAAGAGTGAGACTGTCTCTAAAAAATAGCCGGGTGTTGTGGCAAGAGAATTGCTTGAGCCCAAAATGTTAAGGTTGCGGTGAGCTATTTCGCCACGGCACTCTACTAAGGGTGACAAATGAGACTTTTGTCTTTAAAAAAAAAAAAGTTTTAAATTTTGATGGTCTTATTTATGTTTTTTTTTCCTGTTGTTATGCTTTTGGTGCCATGTCTAAGAAACTATCGCCTATTTTGGGATCCCCCAGAATGTATGTCTCTGTTTGAAGAGTGTGCAGTTTTAGTTCTTAACATTTAGATCTTTGATCTATTTTTTTTTTTTTGAGACAGAGTCTCACCAAGTTGCCCTGGGGAGAGCTCTATGGTGTCACAGCTCACTGCAACCTCCAACTCTTAGGCTTAAGCGATTCTCTTGCCTCAGCCTCCCAAGCATCTGGGACTACTAGTGTCCGCCACAATGTCTGGCCATTTTTTGGTTGCAGTTGTCATTGTTGTTTAGCTGGCCCAGCTGGGGTCAGGTTCGAACCCGCCAAACTTGGTGTATGTGACTGGTGCTGTAACCACTGTGCTATGAGCCAGCCTAATTTTTGTATATGATAAGTTGCAAAGGTCCATCTTCTTTTTTCTTTCTTCTTTTCTTTATTGTTTTCAGGTTAATATGAGGGTACAAAGGATTTAGGTTACAATGTTTGCATTTGTTAGGAAAAGTCCTTGTTGTACCAACTTCATTTTTGTCAATACCTAGGTGTTCCAGTACAATTTGTTGAAGACTATAACTATTCTTGGAAAGTCTTCATTGATGACTCCATTGAATGATACTGGCATGCCCCTATAATTCTATAAGAAATCTGCTCCTATAGAAAGATGGGCCAGGGATCATGGCTTATGCCTCTAATCCTACCATTCTGGGAGGCTGAAGTGGGTGGAATGCCTCAGTTTAGGAGTTTGAGATCAGCCTAAGCAAGAGCGAGACCCTGTCTCTACTAAAAATAGAAAAACTACCTAAGTGTTTTGGCAGTCAAACTAAGGTAGATGTTTTGGCCTAGCTACTCAAGAGATTGAGGGAAGAAGATAGCTTGAGTGTAGAGTTTGAGGTTGCTGTGGACTATGCCTCCCCAGGGTGACAGAGTGAGATTCCATCTCAAGAACAAAAAAAAGATGTGTTGCTTTATTTATGTACTATTTTAAGTCTATTCCCTTTATTTATGTCTGTTCTTTTTTTTTTTTGCAGTTTCTGGCTGGGGCTGGGTTTGAACCCACCACCTCTGGCATATGAGGCCAGCACTCTCTCCTTTGAGCCACAAGCGCTGCCCTATTTATGTCTGTTCTTATTCCAGTGCTACTTAATATTGATTACTGTAGATTTGTAGTAAGATTTTCAGTTTGGAAATATAAGTCTTTAAAGCTTGGTTTTTAGTCTCAAGATTATTTGTCCTTTTAGGGTTCCTTGAATTTCCATATTAAGTTTAGGACCAGCCTGTCAATTTCCTCAGAAGAGGCAGGTGGAATTTTGAGGGATTCCATTGAATTTTATAGGTAAATTTTGGGACTCTTGTCATTTTAACAATAGTAAGTTCTCTAACTTATGAACAAGGATGGTCTTTCCATAAATTCAGGTCTTAAAAAATTTTTTTTAATAGTTTTCAGTGGTAAGTTTTGCCTCCATGGTTAAATATGTTCTTGGTTATTTCATTCTTTTGTTGCTATTTAAGTGGGATTTTAAAATTTTATTTTTCTGCTTGATTGGTCTTGTTAAGAGACAAATTTCATTTTCAGTTTGTTTGTTGCTGGCATACGGAAATGCAGTTGACTTTTGTATCTTAATGTTACATCCTACAACCTTGCTAAATTAGAGTGCTAGCTATAATACTTTAGTTTGTGAATTCCTTAGATTTTTGTATATAGAAGATCGTATCATTTGAGAATAGTGATAGTATTAGTTTTTTCCCCCAATCTAGACTACCTTCCTCTTTTCTCTCTTCCTCTCTTCACTAGCTCTAGAACCTCTGATACAATATTCAATACGAGTGGCAAGAGTGGGTATGCTTGTTTTTTTCTTGATTTTTCTTTCAGTCATTTACCGTTAAAGTTATTGTTATCAGTGGGTTTTTCATAGATGGTCTTTTTTTTTTTTAAGAGATAGAGTCTTACTTTGTCGCCCTTGGTAGAGTACCATGGCTTCATAGCTCACAGCAACCTCCAGCTCCTGGACTTAGGCTATTCTCTTTTCTCAGCCTCCCAAGTAACTGGGACTACAGGCACCTGCCACAACGCCTGGCTATATTTTTGTTGTAGTTCTGCCGGGGCCAGGTTTGAACCCACCACCCTCAGTATATGGGGCTGGCGCCCTACTCACTGAGCCACAGGTGCCACCCTCATAGATGGTCTTTATCAGTGAGGAATTTGTCACTTACCCTGCTTTATACATTTTTTTTTTTTTTTTTTTTTTGAGACAGTGTCTTACTTTGTTGCCTTCAGTTGAGTGCTGTGGTGTCACACCTCCCAACTAGCTGAGACTACAGGCGCTTGCCCCATTGCCAGGCTATTTTTAGAGTCGTGGTCTCTCTCTAGCTCAGGCTTGTCTCAAGCTCAGGCAATCTACCCCCCTCACCCTCCCAGAGTGCTAGGATTTCTGGTGTGAGCCACCACGTCCAGCCTTGTTGAGTTTTTTAATCATGAAAAGAGTATTGTTGATCTTTGTCAGAGCCATCTTTTGTTCTTTAGTGAGATGGATCATTTCTTTTTTTCCCCTTCATTTTGTTAAAGTGGTGACGAACACTAACATTGCCTAACTGGGATAAATCATTCCCACTTGATCTTGATATATAATCCTAATCCTTTTCATATGTTGCTATGTTCTCTTTGCTAGTATTTCATTGAAAGTCATTGCATTTATATTCATAATGGATATTGGTCTGATGTTTTCTTTTTTGGTGATATCTTTGGTTTTGGTATCAAGGCAATACTGCCTTCATAGAATCAGTTGGAAGTGAAGTGTTCTCTATCCTCTGTTTTTGGAAGTATTCTTTTTTTGAGACAGAGCCTTGAGCTGTCACCCTGGATAGAGTACTGTGGAATCACAGTTCACAGCAACCTCCAATTCCTGGCCTCAAGCGAGTCTCTTGCCTCTGCCTCCCAAGTAGCTGGCTACAGGTGCCCTCCACAACCCAAGAGCCCAGTCATTTTTTGGTTGCAGCCATCATTGTTGTTTGGCAGGCCCGGGCTGGATTTGAACCCACCAGCTCAGGTGTACGTGGCTGGCGCCTTAGCCTGTTGAGCCACAGGTGCTGAGCCGTTTTTGGAAGTATTCTTAAGGGTTAGTATTAATTCTTAAACAGCACAGTTCATCAGTGGAGCACTCTGAATCTGGACTTTCCTTTGTAGAAAGTTTTTTGATTACTGTTTTAAAAGTCTCTTTGCTTCAACTGTCCATTCAGATTTTGATTCTTTTGATTCCATTTTGATAACTTTGATTCAGTTTTGGAATTTTTCTGTTTCATCTAGATTGTCCGCTTTGTTGATTCAGTTGTTATAAGATTGCCCTCCTCTCCCTTTTTTCCTGAGGTGGAGTCTTACTCTACTCTATTATCCAGCCTAGAGTGAATGTCCTGGCGTCAAGCCGAGCTCACAGCAACCTCAGGCTCCTGGGCTCAAGCAATCCTCCTACTTCAGTCTCTTCAGTAACTGGGACTATAGGTGCCCACCATAATATCCAGCTAATTTTTTTCTCTTTTTAATAGAGACAGGTTTTGCTCTTGCTCAGGCTGGTCTTCTCCTGGTCTGACTCCTTTGCTTAAGGGATTCTCTTACCTCGGTCTTCCAGAGTGCTAGGATTATAGACGTGAACCACCATTCCTGGCTGATAGGAATCCCTTTTAATCATTTTTATTTCTATAATATTTATCTTATCTTCCTTTTTTCTTTTGTTTATTTCATTTTATTTTGTTTAAGGAGTGGCCTTATGGCTCAGAGCTTGTAGCTCAAGTGGCTAGGGTGCCAGCCACATACACAGGAGCTGGTGGATTCAAGCCTAGCTTGGGCCTGCTAGACAACAATGACAACTACAACCAAAAAAAAAAAAAAATAGCTAGGTGTTGTGGTGGGCAGTTGTAGTCCAAGCTACTTGGGAGGAGGAGCAATAGAATTGCTTAAGCCCAAGAGTTTGAGGTTACTGTGAGCTGTGACATCACAGTACTCTACCAAGGAACATAGTGACTCTATCTCAAAAAACAAACAAACAGGCTCGGCGCCTGTGGCTCTAAGGGCTAAGGCGCCAGCCACGTACACCTGAGCTGGCGGTTTCGAATCCAGCCTGGGCCCGCCAAACAACAATGACGACTGCAACCAAAAAAGTGGCTGGGCGTTGCGGCGGGCGCCTGTAGTCCCAGCTGCTTGGGAGGCAGAGGCAGGAGACTCATTTGAGCCCAGGAATTGGAGGTTGCTGTGAGCTGTGATGCCATAGCACTCTATCCAGGGTGACAGCTTGAGGCTCTGTCTCAAAACAAACAAACAAACAAACAAACAAAAAAACAAGAAGTGGCTTTACTGTAATTGCCCCAGTTGGTCCTAAATTCCTGAGTTCAAGAATTTCTCCTGCTGTGGCTAGAAGTACAGGTGAATATCACTACACCCTGGCGAATCTTTCATAGTTGATTTTAGTAATGTGCATTTTCTCTTAAAGTTTTTTTTGAGACAGAGCCTCAAGCTATCACCCTGGGTAGTGTGCTGTGGCATCACAGCTCACAGCAACCTCCAACTCCTGAACTCAAGTGATTCTCCTGCTTCCGCCTCCCAAGTAGCTGAGACTACATGTGCCTGCCACAATGCTCGGCTATTTTTTGGTTGCAGCTGTCATTGTTTGGCGGGCCCGAGCTGGATTCGAACCCGCCAGCTCAGGTGTGTGTGGCTGGCACCTTAGCGGCTTGAGCCACGGGCACCGAGCCAAAGTTTTTGAATTTTATTGAACTTTTCAGAAATTAAACTTTTTTTTTTTTTTTTTTTGAGACAGAGTCTCACTTTATCACTCTCGGTAGAGTACTGTGGCTACACAGCTCATAGCAACCTTCAACTCCTGAGCCTAGGTGATTCTCTTGCCTCTGCCTCCTAAGTAGCTGGGACCACAGGCACCCGCCACAATGCCTGGTTACTTTTTTGTTGCAGTTTGGCCAGGTCTGGGTCCGAACCTGCCACCCTCGGTATATGGGGCTAGTGCTCCACCCACTGAGCCACAGGCACCGCCTTTTATTTTGTTTTTTTAAATTTTTATTTTACTGTTGATTCTCTTAATTTCCCCTCTAGTCATTGTTTAGTTTCTTAAGTAGGAAAGGTCAAAAGGTTATTTGTGTTTTATTTTTCCCCTGTCACTTAAAAAAAATATAAAAAAATTTCAGATTAATATGAGGGTATAATTAGGTTACAGTGTTTGCATTTGTTAGGTAAAGTTTCTGTTGTAGTTGTGTCCTGGACCCAGGAGGTATGTCATGTACCCTTACATTATGCCCATTAGGTGAGAGCACACCAATCTCCCTCCCCCTCCAAGTTTTTCTTAAATGTTCATATCTACAGCACTACTTTTGCTGCATCTTGTAAGTTTCCATATGTGTTGTGTTCCTATTTATTTGTAGTATTTTCTAATTCCCCTTGTGATTTCTTCTTTAATATATTGGTGATTTAAGTGTGTGTTTTAGTATTTTGAATTTCCATCTCTTTGATTTATAGTTTTATTTCATTGTAGTTAGAGAACATACTGTGTATAGTTTAAGTCCTTTTATTTTATTTATTGATTGATTGAGACACAGTCTCGCTCAGTTGCCTGGGTAGGGTGCCATAGGGTTGAGCTATTAGCAACCTCAAACTTAAGAGCTTAAGTGATCCTGTTGTTTTAGCCTACAAAGTAGCTGGGACAATAAGTGGCCACCACATTCCCTGGGTAGTTGTGTTTTTTTTTTGTAGAGACAGAGTCTTACTCTATCGCCCTCGGTGGGGTGATATTGAGTCACAGCTCACAGCAACCTCCAGCTGTTGGGCTTAGGTGATTCTCTCGCCTCCTGAGTAGCTGGGACCACAGGTGCCCACCACACGCCCAGCTATTTTTTGATGCAGTTTGGCCAGGGCCGGGTTTGAACCCGCCACCCTCGGTATATGGGGTTGGCGCCCTACTTGCTGAGACACAGGCGCTGCCCTTTTATTTATTTATATTTTTGAGACAGAGTCTCACTACGTTGCCTTCAGTTGAGTGCCATGGCATCACACACACCTCAGCAACCTCAAATTTTGGGCTTAAGCGATTCTCCCAAGTAGCTGGGACTATAGGCCCCCGCCACAGCGCCCAGCTATTTTTTTGTTGCATTTTGTCATTATCGTTTAGCTGGCCTGGGCTGGGTTTGAACCAGCCAGCCTTGGTGTATTTTGCTGGCGCCCTAACCACTGCTATGGGTGCCAAGCCTAGTTTTTTTTTTTTTTTTTTGGTTGCAGCCATCATTGTTGTTTGGCGGGCCCGGGCTGGATTCGAACCCACCAGCTCAAGTGTATGTGGCTGGCGCCTTCGCCCGTTGAGCCACAGGCGCCAAGCCTAGTTTTTCTATTTTTAATAGAGACAGGGTCTCACTCTTGCTTAGGCTGATCTTGAAGTCCTGAGCTCAGGCAGTCTACTTGCCTCAACCTCCCAGAATGCTAGATTACAGGCGTGAGCCACTGTGCCCAGACAGTCCTTTTAAACTTACTTAAACTTGGTTTATCACTTAATATAGAGGAACCTCTGTGACTTGACTGGCAAAGGGACTATATCAGACTGGTCAATATACAGAGGTGGTTGACATAGTGAAATAGGCCTGATGTACTGGTATGTACATGTGGTGCATGGCTAGTCTATGAAAATTATGTCAAATTAAGGGGGTAGACAATGAAGGGAGGTGGTCAGCTATGGAGGTTTTGCCGAATATGATCTGTCTGAAAATGTTGTGTGTGCACTTGAAGCCTGTAGTCTGCTATGGGGTGGAATGTTCTATAGATATCCATTATGTCTAGTTAGTTTATAGTGCTATTCAAGTCTTTTTATTTCTTTGTTGATTTAGTTCTGTCCATTACTGAGTGTATGTTTTGATGTCTCTATTGTCTTTCTCTATTCACCTGTTTTTGCTTCATTAGTAAAATACACAGAAATTCATAGATAGATCCATTAACATGCATGTGTTTATAATTGTTACACCTCGTATTTTATTTGTTTTGTTTTTGTTTTTAAGGCAAGTCTCACTATGTCGCCCTGGGTAGAGTACTGTGGCATAGCAACCTCAAACTCTTGGGCTTAAGCGATTCTCTTGCCTCAACCTCCCAAGTAGCTGGAACTATAGGCGCCCACCACAATACCTGACTATGTTTGTCATTGTTGTTTAGCTGGCCTGGGCTGGGTTCAAACCTGGCAGCCCCAGTGTATGTGGCTGGCACCTTAACCACTGAGCTACGGGTACTGCCGAGCCTGTTATACCTTGTTGAATTGACACTTTTATCATTATAAAATATCCTCTCTAATAAAAATTTTTACCTTTACGTTTATTTTGTTTGATATTAAGGCATAAACTATATCTTTTCTCTTTTTGTTGCTGCTTACGTGATTTCTGTCTTAGTGTAATTGTGCTGCCATAACAAAATGCCTTAGAGCAGTTTGTTAGGAACAGAAATGTGTTTATTATAGTTCTGGAATCTGGGGTCTGAAAGATCAAGGCACTGGCATTGGTGTCTGTAGAGGCCATTGTTGCTTCCAAGATGGTGCCTGTTGCTTTGTCACTGCAAGGAGGAAGGGACAGCTAAAGTTTTTTCTTGGTAGAGATAGGATCTCTCTGTGTTAATCAGGTTGGTCTTCTGGCCTCCAGCGGTCTGTCTGCCTTGGACTTTCAAAGTGGTGGGATTATAGGCACAAGCTGTCATGCCTGGCAGAAAGTTATTTTAAAGGAGATAATTGCACTATTACAAGTTTTTTCTTTTTCTTTCTTTTTTTTTTCCTAGAGACAAGAGTCTCATTTTATCGCCCTTGGTAAAGTGCCTTGGCGTCACACAGCTCACAGCAACCTCCAACCCCTGGACTTAGGCAATTCTCTTGCCTCAACCTCCCGAGTAGCTGGGACTACGGGCGCCTGCCACAATGCCCGGCTATTTTTCTGTTTTGCAGTTTGGCTGAGGCCGGGCTTGAACCCGCCACCTTCAGTATATGGGGCTGGTGCCCTACTCGATGACCCACAGGCGCCACCCAGTTTTTTCTTTTTTAATGTTTAGTTCAGCTGTAATATTTGGATGTGCTTGGGAGGAGATTAATATCAAGTTTTTTCTTTCTTTTTTTTTTTTTTTTTTGAGACAGAGCCTCAAGCTGTCACCCTGGATAGAGTGCTGTGGCATTACAGCTCACAGCAACCTCCAACTCCTGGGCTCAAGCGAGTCTCCTGCCTCCGCCTGCCAAGCAGCTGGGACTACAGGCGCCCGCCACAACGCCCGGCCATTTTTCGGTTGCAGCCGTCATTGTTGTTTGGCGGGCCCAGGCTGGATTCGAACCCGCCAGCTCAGGTGTACGTGGCTGGCACCTTAGCCCGTTGAGCCACAGGCGCCGAGCCAAGTTTTTTCTTTTTTAATGTTTAGTTCAGCTGTAATATTTGGATGTGCTTGGGAGGAGATTAAGACCCAAGGGCTAGCTAAGTCTGTGGTAACCTTTAACTAACATTACAATTGAAAGCAACTTAAGTTTTATCCTCTATTTCTGGGAACATACTTCAACCCCTTAGTAAAGTGCAGTATAGATCTGGTTTGGGTAAAATAGAGATAATGTTATTTTGTAAAGTTTCGAGGATTAAATACAATAATAACATGTATTAGTTTTCTTGGGCTGCTGTTACGTATTACCGTAGACTGGGTAGATCAAACAGCAGAAATTTATTGTCTCTTAGTTCTGGAGCCTAGAAGTCTGAGAACAAGTTGTTTAGCAAGCTTGGTTCCTTCTAAGACCTCTGAGTACAAATCTGTCACATTCCTCACTTCTAGTGTCTGACCTCAGGCATTCCTTGGGTTGTAGGCCATGTCTTTACATTCTCTCTTCCCTCTATGTATGCTTGCCATTGTGTCCACATTTTTCTTTTTCATGAGGACACAATTGCATTAGATTAGAGCATACCCAAATGACCACAGCTTTATCACTTGCAACAATCCTATTTTCTTTCTTTTTTTTTGAGACAGAGCCTCAAGCTATCACCCTGGATAGAGTGTTGTGGCATCACAGCTCACAGCAACTTCCAATTCCTGGGCTCAAGCGAGTCTCTTGCCTCCACCTCCCAAGTAGCTGGGACTACAGGCGCCCGCCACAATGCCCGGCCATTTTTTGGTTGCAGCCATCATTGTTGTTTGCCGGCCCCGGGGCTGAATTCGAACCGCCAGCTCAGGTGGACGTGGCTGGCGCCTTAGGCCATTGAGCCACAGACGCCAAGCCAACAACCCTATTTTCAAATAAGGTTACATTCACAGTTAGTAAGGAGTATATCTTTTGGGTGTTTTGAGGAGTGGGGCACACTCACAAATACACACAGTTTAACTCAATACTGTATATAAAAATCTTAACACAGGCTCAGCGCCTGTGGCTCACCCGGCTAAGGCGCCAGCTACATACACCTGAGCTGGTGGGTTTGAATCCAGCCCGGGCCTGCCAAGCAACACAGGCATTGTGGTGGGCGCCTATGGTCCCAGCTGCTTGGGAGGCGGACGCAAGAGACTCGCTTGAGCCCAGGAGGTAGAGATTGCTGTGAGCTGTGATGCCACGGCATTCTACCCAGGGCGACAGCTTGAGGCTCTGTCTCAAAAAAAAAAAAAAAAAAAAAATTCTTAACAAAGTATATTATTCCTAACAGGACATACAAAGTTAATGTATTAGGAAAAGCTATTCTGTCTCCGGAATGGAAAAACAGACCCCACATAATGTTCTGTAATAATTGGGAAGTACACTATTGGTATATAAGGCACAAAGAGATATAAAAGGACATTGGAAACCAAGAAGATTAGAGAGAGTAAGGGGTAAAAACTACATGTAGAGCATGGTGAATACTATTTTGGTGGTGGCTATACTAAAAACTCGAACTTAATTTTTCCACATAACAAAGATATTTGTACCCCTGTAGTACTTGGAAATAACAAAAATAAAAAGAAAACTTAAGTCTTCCTATCCTGCCAGTCTAAGCTCAGGTGCTACTTCTTCACTCATGTATTTTCTGATATCTATCCCCAAATACTTGGAATCAGGAATTATTGCTTATTTTTGTGTTTCTTGTTGAACTTTGTATGTAAGCATTTATTAATTTTTTTTTTTTTTTTTTTTTTGAGACTAAATCTCACTTTGTTGCCCTTGGTAGAGTGCTGTTGTGTCATAGCTCAGAGCAACCTCAAACTCTTGGGCTCAAGTAATTCTCTTGCGTCATCCTCCAAAGTAGCTGGGACTACAGATGCACGCCATAACACTCCGCTATGTTTTAGAGACCGGTCTTGCTCTTGCTCAGGCTGGTCCCCAACCTGTGAGCTCAGGCAATCCACCTCCTCCGCCTCCCAGAGTGCTGAGATTACAGGTGTGAGTCACTTTGCCTGGCTGTAGTTATTAATTTTTTTTTGTGCAGTTGAATTTGGGGTTTAAAAAAGATGTCTTGGGTAATCTCTCTTTGCAAGGTAAAAATTTTAAGCTGGTCTTAAGAATCTGATGAAACCTTTTCCTGTTTCCTCTGTTTTCATGTTTAGAGGCTTTTCTTTAGTCTAGAGTTCTTGCCAGTGTTTGAGTTTATGTAATAAGGCCTTAAAGCTGGACTTGGTGCCTCATGTCTATGGTCCAAGTTACTTAAAAGGCTGAGGCAGGAGCATCCCTTATGACCAGGACTTTGAGATCAGTCTGGGTGATATAATAAGACCTCATCTGACTGTCTGTCAGTCACTGTTACTCAAGAGTCAGTTAGATTTGGACATTATTGTCCATAAATAATAGCATTAACAATATGTGTTTCTATATAGACATTTTCCTATTAAAATAGTAGGAGAAAAATATTTTAGGTTTGTGCATATCTTCACCCATGCTATCATCAGTTTAATGAAACTATTTGTTTCTCAATGGCTTTGTTCTTTTTTAAAATCATTATTACTGCTTCAGCATGTTTCTAAATGCATCCTATGTTGTATGTGTGGCTGTGTAATGCATTTTCAGTATCACATGACATCATCTGCACTTAACATATCTTATAGAGCTGGCATACCATAATTCTTTTTTTTTTTTGAGACAGAGCCTCAAGCTGTCACCCTGGATAGAGTTCTGTGGCATCACAGCTCACAGCAACCTCCAATTACTGGGCTCAAGCGAGTCTCTTGCCTCCACCTCCCAAGTAGCTGGGACTACAGGTGCCCGCCACAATGCCTGGCCATTTTTTGGTTGCAGCTGTCATTGTTGTTTGGCGGCCATGGGCTGGATTCGAACCCGCTAGCCAGGTGTACGTGGCTGGCGCCTTAGCCCGTTGAGCCACAGGCGCCGAGCCCCATAATTCTTTTTTAATAGGTTTCTGGGTGGGTGTTAACTTTTGTCATAAATAATTGTTTTGAATATGTTTTTTATGGTTATTTTGCATATTTGATTTTTTTTTTTGAGTTAAAATAGTGGGAGTTGATAAGTAAGTATTAATGTGAATGTTCATAGTAAAGTAGATGTTAACTTCCTAATTTTATGACTTACAACACTGGAGGTGCATTAAGTGACTTGTTTTAAGGTGATCCAACTAGTAATGGAGACAGAAATACTTTGTCTGGTTGTGTGTTTTTTATGATTGTCTTTTCCTGGGGACGATCATGTTCTTTCTTTTCTGTCTATTGCATATTTGTGTTTTCTGGCTCTATTTCTGATAATACAGTGTAATCCTTTTGTTGTAGTTACAAGGGCAGAAGACAAATACTGATCTTTCTTAGATCAATTATTGATGAATTTGTCATAAAGAATACAGTAATCATGGCTCGGCGCCCATGGCTCAATGGGCTAAGGCGCCAGCCACGTACACCTGAGCTGGCGGGTTCGAATCCAGCCTGGGCCCACCAAACAACAATGACGGCTGCAACCAAAAAATGGCCGGGCGTTGTGGCGGGTGCCTGTGGTCCCAGCTACTTGGGAGGCGCAGGCAAGAGACTCGCTTGAGCCCAGGAATTAGAGGTTGCTGTGAGCTGTAATGCCATGGCACTCTATCCAGGGTGACAGCTTGAGGCTCCGTCTCAAAAAAAAAAAGAATACAGTAACCATGATGCTTTATTATTTCTGAATAATAGGGTAGTGGGTAAGAGTTTGGGCTCTGCAAATGCCTAAGTGTGGTTTTGGTTGATACGGGAGTAATAATAATACACTAGAATATATTCAGGAATCCTCTTGGCACATAGCAAACATCTAATAAATGTTAGTTTTTGTATTTAAAGTCATTTAGGACTTGAATAAATAAACATGTTCCATAGTTAGTGATGATTGCCAAGTACATTTAAATAATCAAAAATCAAATTATATCAGAAATTAATGTGAACCTACTCAGATTGTAGTTTTCAATACAGACGAATAAAAGATTTGTTTTCCCCATCAAATCTTACTGTATTAGTTTTAAAGTTTCAAAGTTAACTAGCTTTGAAATCATATTCTTTCTGATAACTCACAGACTCACAACAGTTAAAAATGCCCCCCCTCTTAGGGCATTTTGAAAGAAAATAATCTGTCAGCACTTTGGGAGGTTGAGGCAGGAGGACTGTTTGAGGTCAGGCGTTTGAGACTAGCCTGGGCAAATTAGCAAGACCATGTCTCTACAGAAAAATAAAAAAATTACCTGGTGTGATGATGTATGCCTATAGTCTTAGCTGTTTGGGAGGCTGAGTTAGGAGGATTGTTTGAAGGCTGCAGTGAGTTATGATCATGGCACTCCAGCCTGGGTGACTAAGCTAGGCCTTGTTTCTAAAAATAAAATACAAACAAATATATGTAGGGAGAGAAAAAAATAATATGTAGTTCCTGTATCATTTCCATTCATATATTAAGTAGGTCCATATACACGAATAACTAATTATATAGTATTTTCAATGAGAATTAACTTTTATGAGTGTTTAGAAGTATTCTGTGGAATTTTCATGGAGATTTAACTTATGATTGAAACTGGAGTCTTAAAAGTAGAGTGCTAACTTAGAAATCATTAAACTGAGCCCAGATCTTTGATATCTTTGAGCTGGGGCATTATTTGTCTCGTATTTGAATTATTTCAATGAAATAATTATTCAGAGTACTCTTTATTGAACACTTAATCTGTTCCAAGTGGATACTGTTTTAGGCATTAAGGAGAGAAGTAAGTCTGGCAGAGGAGCTCACCAAGCCTTTTTGAAGACATGGTATTTAAATACAATGATAATATTTGTTTGTCCCCTTGGAGTAAGTGGAGGAAGTTGCTCTTAGGTGTAGTATCCTAGATAATTCTTTTGGACACTCAGAAATATTTCAGCACACTTGCAACCCCTTTGTTGTACACTAGATGGGAATCTTAGGCATACATGTATTAAACACAAAATTCTCTTCCTCTCACGGTGGGAGATTTGTACCATTTCTGGGGTATTAAAGGCATGGATGCTCATTTAGGTATGATATAGTGCTGGGTGTCCAGAATTCTAGGTCAGGTAGGCATAATTGGTTTTTTTTTTTTTTTTCGGTAGAAACAGAGTCTCAAGTTTCTCTCCCTCGGTAGGATGCCATGGCGTCACACAGCTCGCAGCAACCTCCAACTCCTGGGCTTAGGCAATTCTCTTGCCTTAGCCTCCGAAGTAGATGGGACTACAGGCGCCACAACGCCTAGTTATTTTTCTGTTTCGCAGTTCAGCTGAGGCCGGGTTTAAACCTGTCACCTTTGGTATATGGGGCTGGCGCCCTACTTGATGAGCCACAGGCGCCGCCCAGGCATATTGTTTTTGGAGAAAGGATGAAACCAGGGCTTCTGCCATGGACAGTTGCAAAGAGCTCTATTCATACATTCTGCATGAATGGTGTGTGCCTTGGAGATGCACCACTGTTCTGGATGCAGCTTTCCATGTTATATCTAGGGGAAAAATTCAGGTCAGTTCCACTGATACAACTAATGGAGTCTAGCCTATATATAGCTTTTAGGATTTTGTTTTTTTGGAGACAGACTCTCACTGTGTTGTCCTTAGTAGAGTACCAGGGCCTCACAGCTTACAGCAACCTCCATCCCTTGGCCTTAAGCAATTCTCTTGCCTCAGCCTCCCAAGTAGCTGGGGCTACAGGCACCTGCCACAGCACCCAGTTCTTTTTTTGTTGCAGTTGTCATTGTTGGTTAGCTGGCCGGGGCTGGGTTTGGGGCGGGTTCGAACTCACCAACTTAGGTGTTTGTGGCTGGTGCTGTGACCACTGTGCTACCGGCACCCAGCCGGCTTTCAGGATTTTTTCATTGTCATTATTGTTAATTAACCAATGGAAATGTCTATGTTGGTTTGAAAAGATTGTACTATAATACTCGAAGAAGGTTCTGAAGTCTCTTGACATTGTTAAAAATTCTGTTTATAGGCTTGGCACCTGTAGCTCAGTAGCTTAGGTGCCACATAACATTGGAGCTGGTAGGTTCGAATCTAGCCTGGCCTGCCAAACAACGACAATGGCAACCCAAAAAAATAGCCTGGCAGTGTGGGGGGCACCTGTATAGTCCAGCTACTTAGGAGGCTGAGGCAAGAGAATCACTTGAGCCCAAGTGTTGGAAGTTGCTGTGAGCTGTTGACAATATGGTATTCTACCCAGGGCCACATAGTAACTCTGTCTCAAAAAAAAAATAAAATAAAAAATTCTATTTATATTTTTATATCCTCCACACCTTAAACTGTGATCCGCAGACTAAAGCAAACATTTTTCTTTGCAGTTACTTTCATTATTTTTAATTTTTCATAAAATAGTTTAATTTTATTATCAAAGTATGGATACACTAGTTTATAAGTCCATTACAAATTGAGAACTAGTACTAGGTAAAAGGCTATGTTAACAATTAAGCCAAAATAATTTAGTTCTACTTACTTTGTAATTGTTATTATGTTGGAATGCTTTCATCCTGAGTTTTGTAGTCATTGCTTTCTTAGAAGGCTAAAGGTGATAACCTTTTTTCTAAAAGATTTTATTCTTATAGATGTCCCATGTTTTGTCTATCTAAAGTGTCAACCCAAGAAAAAATCTACACCCCTGAAGTATGAAGTTGGAGATCTCATCTGGGCAAAATTCAAGAGACGCCCGTGGTGGCCCTGCAGGATTTGTTCTGATCCGTTGATGAACACACATTCAAAAATGAAAGGTAATACCTCCAGTACATTATACTTGATAAAATATAGTGTGGAATTATAAACTTGCAGTTGTCTTTAGTGTAACCTAGTTTTTGTTGCCTTTAGTAATCTACTTTTTGCTATGAGCATTTTGTGAATGGATTGTTAACATATTTTATGTTTTCTGAGTTTTTAAGTTTGTTTTACTCTGTGATTTAAAAATTCTCAGTTGGCCTTGGTGCCTGTGGTTCAACGGGCTAAGGCACCAGCCATATACACCTGAGCTGGCGGGTTCGAAACCAGCCCGGGCCCGCCAAACAACAATGTCAGCTGAAAAATGGCCGGGCGTTGTGGCGGGTGCCTGTAGTCCCAGCTGCTTGGGAGGCAGAGGCAGGAGACTCGCTTGAGCCCAGGAATTGGAGGTTGCTCTGAGCTGTGGTGCCATGGCACTCTATCCAGGGTGACAGCTTGAGGCTCTGTCTCAAAAACAAAAATAAAAAAATAAAAATAAAAACTCTCAGTTGATTTAGACACCAGGACACCAGGAAAGTGTCAGGTCAATTACTTGAAGTTTACATTT
>CAUYON010064234.1:0-10347 GCA_963573935.1 Arctocebus calabarensis | reverse complement strand
TCTGAGGTATGCTACATAAAGGGCATCCTTATCATCAGAAGAGGAAACTTCATTGATTTTTTGATCCAGAATGTCCTTGGCAGTAAAACCTTCATCAAGCAAGTGGCAGTCAAACTCTTCATTACTAATGTTGTTCATGGTCTCTTGATGTTTCTTTGAAAAACTAAGAGACAAAATGAGTTATGGAAAAGCTGTTATGTCCTGTTCATGGACATTAGGCTCTTTAAATCTAAATTGGAACTCCTTTTGCAACTTTTCCAGTGAATCCACACGTTTTGTTTGGGAATGCAACCAATGGTTTTTCCGCTAACATTTTGCGGGGATGAGTCCGCTGCTAAACAGGACAGGCAGCAGAGGCAAAAACACCCTGCAGGCCGGATAAACGTCCTTGGTGGGCCGCATGTGGCCCATGGGCCATAGTTTAAGGACCCCTGATTTAGACCATCAGTGAATGGATTTCCAGGATGAACTGACTAGGCTATTGCCTATTTTCAGGTAGTTTATGTATACTATTTAAGTAGCAGTTAAGTGCTGTTTGTCAGTAGATTGGTTGCAATCGGATGGCCAAATGGATTACCTTTATTATTAGTTTAGATGTTCAGTTGATGATGTGTTTGAACTAGAGTATTTTTTGTATATGTCCTAGCATTTAAAATTATTGACTGGCAATCTACAGATTGAGATTTACTAGTAATATCAATGTTTCATTAGAAATGTGCTAATGCTTAATGTTTAATTAGCCAAGTGCTAATGTTTATTCTGAGAGCTAAAATATTAACCCAAAAAAGCCTTTTTGTATGAAAGTATCAGTCGTAATGGTGAAGATTATATCCCAACAGTAATTATTACACTTCATCTGAATATAGCCTACTGTGTTTGAAGGCGCTAAAATTGTTGTGCTGCTTTATGACTGATTTTACTTTGACTTTTGCTTCTGCATAGCCTTACCAAGATAAAGATCAAATCGATGGAGTATATTTCAATATATTCTGTGTTTCAGAAAACTTCTGAAAGCATGGTTACCGGTACATTTTTTGCACCGTTGTTAGGCTATTGGTCCTGAGTCTGGTCACTGTATAAGGCAGCCTTTCTCAACTTGAGTTCCAGGAGAAAGTTAAGTCTTATTGCTCTGAAATTTCCACTGTATATAATAGCTTTTCTCCTATACCTTTAGAGCAGCAGTTCTCAACCTGTAGGTTGCAACCTACAGGAACTGTATTAAAGGGCCGCAGCATTAGGAAGGTTGAGAACTACTGCTCTAGAGTGATAAAATAGTCATTTGGATCATTTGTATTCTTTGGTGCAGATGAGGAATCCATATTGAGAAAGACTGCAAAGAGATAAACTTCACTCTCCTGTAGGTCTCAATAATACATTTGGTTATCTGTCTTGTGCTCAGGTCTGCTATAAAAGTAATGCTTGAATGATTTTTATTCAGACTCTAGCCAAGAACATTTGCAAAGAGATTGTTACCTTACAATTTTAAGGTATCCGTTTAAATCATGATTTAAGTTTGTAAAGAGATACTTACAAATGAAAATCTAAGAGATTGCTGGTAAGGAGGCACATGATTTAGAACTTTACTGAAATTGCATAGTAAACATTTCTAATAGTATTCTGCTTTACTCCCCCAGTCTGTCTCAGCACTGACTAAATGATTTTTCTTTTTTTTATTATCAACTCTTGATAACCTGTAATTTCTTTTTTTTTTTTTTGAGACAAGAGTCTTACTATGTCGCACTTGGTAGAGTGCTGTGGCGTCACAGCTCACAGCAACCTCCAACTCTTGCCATTATCTTGCCTCGGCCTCTCAGGTAGCTAGAACTACCTATGCTTGCCACAATGCCTGGCTGTTTTTTGGTTGCAGTTGTCGTTGTTTCAGCAGATCCAGGCCGGGCTCGAACCTGCCAGTTTTGGTGTATGTGGCCAGCACCCTCCTCACTGAGCTACGAGTGTCAAGCTTGTAATTTCTATAAGGAAAATACCTTTTCCTTTTGTGGCCCATAAGTGAAGGCATCTCTTACATATATTTTTATTAAAATTTAGAGGAAAAAGTGTTTAATTGCGTTCTTTTTTTCATATTTTAAAGCCTTTTCAAATGTGTTGCTTTTCATACCATTACTATTTAAGGGTTTATAAGTAATAGTATAAGATGTATTTTCTAGTTGAAAAAAATATAAATGTAGGGGGAAGTAAATACTCATGTTTTTATAAGTGTTTTTATTAGTAAACATTTATTTTAATGTTCTCTAGGCTATCAAGTACTAGCCCCAACTGCCTATTATGATCAGACTGGTGCTTTAGTGGTTGGCCCTGGAGCAAGAACTGGCCTTGGCGCTCCAGTTCGATTAATGGCTCCAACACCTGTTCTAATTAGTTCAGCAGCAGCACAAGCTGGTAAGTGTAATGGACATTTTTAGGATACTATTTTTCTGGTGTAGAGATAAGATTTTAAAAATATGAAATAGTTTTCTGTATAGTTTTTAAAGACGTATCTGTGGTTTTTATTCTTTGTTTTTACAGCAGCGGCAGCAGCAGCTGGAGGAACTGCAAATAATCTTACAGGCAGCACAAATGGTCTGTTTCGGCCAATTGGCACTCAGCCACCACAGCAGCAGCAGCAACAGCAGCCAAGCACTAATCTGCAATCTAATTCATTTTATGGGGGCAGCTCTTTGACTAATAGCTCCCAGAGCAGTTCTTTATTTTCTCATGGACCTGGTCAGCCTGGAAGTACATCTCTTGGCTTTGGAAGTGGTAGTTCTTTGGGTGCTGCCATAGGTTCAGCCCTCAGTGGATTTGGTTCATCAGGTAAGTTTGTTTTTAAGATGGGTGTGTACTCTGATAAGTGCACATAAAGTATATGTGTGTTTTTAATATTAAAATAAACAATGATAGCACATAGTATAGGAGAACAGAAATGAAATACTGGATTATTTGTTCAATTTTGTAAAAGAAAAAGTATTCCTGCAAATCTTTTAAACATTTATGAACATTTAACTTATTGTAGGAAGCCCATCTTTTACTCAAATATAATAATTTCCCTTTTCTCCCTGGAATTTATTAATAAGAATTTATTACTGGAATTTTTGTTTCAGTAAGTTTTGTTTGGATCAATATATTGTATGCAAATTATTAGCTCCTCTTGCTTAGTGTTTGAGAAGGTGAATACTTTGACATCTTAAATGTTTGGGATTTTATCAGATGATTCATTACTCAATGCTTGTGATTCATTATGGTTTTATTTGGCATAATCTATTTTAAAAGATACATACGTGTGTGTGTATATATATATATATTTATATAATGAAATGTTCTAAATAGAAGCCCCTAAGAAATAACCAGTATACTTATCTTTATTTTAGATAATAATTTAACCTTTGTCACTAAAAATTCATTTTAAAGGAATATTCACTCATATCTTTATATAATACTTAGAAATCAAAATTTTAAATAGCTTCTCAAATAATTGACCCTATGAACTGGTTTCTAGATGTTGTGACTAAGGAAGAACTATGTGAAAGAAGAGGCCCACATTTCCTCCATGTTGACATACCTTATATATTCTCTGAGGCTTCCAGAGTATTCATAAAACACAAAGGAAAAAAGTAGCTTACGTAATTCTCTTGGTACAATTGGCAGCCTTTAATAGGGCGAAGTTACTTATTTGGAACTCAGGAGATTTTCTTTTTTTTTTAATTTCTTTACTATAACATTCTAGACTCCTTAATACCTGCTTCTCATCTGTTTTCCTACCCCATTAAATTAAATTCTCTTCTGGTAAGGAAAATGGCTAAACTAACACAAACCAGTCATTATTAACCATGCTTGCCAGTTTTCTAAGGAAGTATCTTCTGAACTTCTGCCGTTTATACTTGTTGAAGGAATGGGCTAGAATAGCTATAAAGTTTATAATATAAACTATTAGAGACAGAAATTTTTTTTGTTAGAATGAAATATAACAAGAAAATGTCATATTTACCTAACATGAAATTACCTAAAAAATAGGCTCAAGAACTTCTGAGAGAAAAATCCAGTGAACATGGAGATTGTGTTCAATCTTTTAATTTTCCTGAGTTTTTTCATTTCATTTGAAGTTTTACATTTTTATGTTCAGCTCACACACTGCCCATAGGACTGATTCCTTTGTCGCTAACACAATTGGGACAAATTTGGGAACCCTCCCCCCCCCCCGCCCCGCCCAAAGAATCCCAAATACTCTGAAGAAAGAGAACAAACAAATTAAAAATAGACTTTGTGGAAATAACTAGTTTCTAAACTATAGATCGTAGACTTTAAATAATCCAGTAAAAACAGAGCTTTGGTAAACCCCATGTTCCTTTTTCTAGTGTACTATGTCATTGACATCCAATATAGATTTATAGGACCCCTCATTCAATTCTTCTTCCAAATCCCCATTTGTCTCTTAGTAAGACTATTTCTTGTACTTTAGGAACTGGTTGGCATGAGCATTTTGTCTCCTCCATGTGACTTTTTCCCCCAACATTGATTTCATGCCTCCCTTATTTATAACCATTACTTGTTCAGTTCTGACTTCCAGTCTAAAAAAGGATTTTTTTTACCTTGCTTTAGATGGCTTTAGTGATTGCCATTCCTGAATGCCAATAATCCATATTATCATCTCTCTCCTCTTGGATGTTTTGTGAGAATTCATTCAAGTGCCACACATATGCACTCTTAACAACAAGTCTGCCCACTGCCATTCCATGTTGTGGCAATTATACACTTAGAGGAAATCTAAGACAAAATACGGTTGTGTCCTTGTGTACATACACACAGTCATTTTCATGCCTCTATGATGAAATTATTAATGTTTAACAACGTTAAACACCCTACTTCATAATACAGTTCAGGAAGCTTAACCATTGTAATACAGTAATTAAATCATCCTCTCTGTGACCTATTGTTTAAAAAGAGCTATTATAATTGAAGGTTTCGAATTTAACTTTTTTCACCCAATAAGTGAATTAACAGCCTATCTGGCCTTTTAGATACTTTAGGTATACTTCATATCATGTTTCATAATCATTGTTGCAGATAATTTAGGCATATGGTAAAACTTGAAAGAGCCAGCCTTTTATGTTTAAAGTTCTTTCTGAATTATTTTTAAATGTTTGGCTTGGGTTTTCCTTTTTGGAGGAAAATAGTATTGCATGTGTCAAAACTGATTTCTTTGGTTATTTGCCAGGGGAATGATAATACTGCTGCTCTTGTTAAAGAGCTTTTTGTCTTTCCTTGTCAATTAACTTGTTTTTTGAAATAAATAGGAATTTAAAATATAGCCATATTTTATAAATCACTTTGACAGTGTCCTTTTAAATTAGCATAATTATGTAGCATATGTTGACACTTTTGCCAAAACCATTTTAAGAGGAGCTATTTATTACATTAGTGTTCATATTTGTTTTATCATTAAAATGCATATAGCTACATAGTATTTCCCTGTTACATGATACCTTAAAATGTGAAGATTTCCAATCAACACTATCAGTCTTTCAGAAACTTGGCTGGGTTGAAAGATTGAAGAGTATTAAAATCTTTTATCTGATATGATGGCATTGGCCTGTTCCCCTTTGCCAAAATGAACATAATTAAGTTTTCTATCTGTATTATAAGCTTAACTTGGTCTACGCATCATGTACTGTCCTTAATTTTTTTTCATTCTACCCTGTATGACCTACTTATGTATGGCTAGTGATAGGAAAAAAAAGATTTAATAAAACTTTAAAATTCCTTGATAAGAATTGCTATATTGGTCCGAATATGGAGCTTGCCTTTAACAAATTTATTTGGCAAGAAATGTAATACGAAATTCTTAGATGTAAAAGGCATTCAGTAAAAGTGCTTAGAAGATGTACTTGATGAAAATGTGGGCTCTAAATGAGACTTGATAACTGGGTATTTTGGATAGCCCTTATAGACATATGGTAAAGGATTTGATTATCCAGATATGTATTATTTAACAGCTGAATGTTGGCATAGCTCACCAAGGCCTACATGGTAGTTTGAGTCTGTGATTTTTGTGGAATATAAAAATGAAAAAGGATTAAGAGATTAATAGGTAAATTAGGGACTAAGTAAAAAAATTGGGTATAAAGTGTAATATGGATTATGAAATGAGATAAATTGTATATTGTCTAAGGGAATAAAAACCCTTGCCAGTGTTCACTTGAGAAAGGGGCCTATAATAGAATCTTAAGGAATGGAAGAGACTTGAGGGATAAGTAAAAGCTTGCCGTTAGTGTGATAAGGGTAATGAGGGGCTTTTAATCTAAAAGAAAGGGCAGCACCTGTGGTTGGGTAGGGCACCAGCCTCATATACCGAAGGTGGCGGTTCGTGCCTGGCCCCAGCCAAACTGCAACAAAAAATAGCCAGGCGTTGTGGTGGGCACCTGTAGTCCCAGCTGCTAGGGAGGCTGAGGCAAGAGAATCGCCTAAGCCCAGGAGTTGGAGGTTGCTGTGAGCTGTCGCCACAGCACTGTACCGAGGGCAATAAAGTGAGACTCTGTCTCTTAAAAAAAAAAAAAAAAGAAAAGAAAATTCAGGATTTGCATATATATTGTGTAATTTAGTTGAGAACAAGGGAGAACGTATAGTGTGAAAAACAATGAGGAATTAACTGCTATCTATATTTTGCAACTGAGTGATATTCGGGCCAATATGGACTTAAAGGGCTGTTTTAAATATAGCCAGAAGCCACATCAGATATGATTGGTGAAGGAAATGTATTAATATTCCATTTATTAGGATATTCTTTTCTTAGCATTGAGTTGAAGTATAAGAACCAGGTTCCAGAGATTAGGGTATTACCAGAATTTTTCCTTATTGGAATTTAATATCCAGCATGTCCTAACGCAGACAACTTGGAATTCCAGGGTTTATAAATCATACCAGGGTATTAAAGCACAATAATCATATGTGTCAGTGGTAAATATGTGTGAAATAATTAAACATATGACTGCTCTGTTAAGTATTGGTTACTTTATGGGGGTGCATTTATACCCTTTTATGATTAATACATTAGTGTATATGTAGTTATCACAGTAATTATCTTATCCATAATGTTTCTAAAAATAATTATTGTGATCACTTCTGTTATTGCCCAGCAAGAGTTGGGGATAGCTTTTATTCAGTTAACACTGTATGTAATTAGGGTTTTTTTTATTTCTTCTTCAGTTGGCAGTTCTGCAAGTAGTAGTGCCACAAGGAGAGAGTCTCTATCTACTAGCTCTGACTTGTACAAAAGATCTAGTAGCAGCCTAGCACCCATAGGGCAACCATTTTACAATAGTCTGGGATTTTCCTCCTCTCCAAGTCCAATAGGCATGCCTCTGCCAAGCCAAACTCCAGGACATTCACTTACGCCACCGCCATCACTTTCATCACATGGATCCTCATCCAGTTTGCATTTAGGTAAAAAAAAAACCAAAACCCTTTTTATTTGTATGTATACATGTATGTGCGTTTGTGTGTGTGTTTATAATATATGTAAAATATTTAATGTTGGATAAAACATGCCAAAATTGCTTTTGCTTTTAGATATTAGCCTTTTGAAAAAGCTCTACTTCCCTGAAAATTCAAAGTGAGGGTCTAATGTACACTAAGGTAAAGACCCCCTATTGTATCTTATGTTTCTTTTATGAAATACAATGGTGTGTTTTTTTTTTTCTTGTCTGTGCTTTTGATTTGTGTGTTTTAGAGCATCTGAAAAGTCAGCTATTTATATACATGATAGTGAGAAAGAAATTTCACTAACAAAAATTTTTGCACACCATAAGAAAAACGTCAGTTACCGAACTTAAATAATTTAGGTTAGCACAATTGCTTTTGCTTTGGCCTTTGAACACTTAGCCATTTTACCAGTTACATCAGGGAGTATGAGTTTAATATGTTTGTGAGTTAGAGAAGTTGATGGGCTTGGGCCATGTATTTCCCTTTTGAATATGTTAAATTAAAAACTGTTTTAGGCTTATATCCCGAAGGTGGAGTATTTAGAAGTTTTCTTTATATCTGTGTATTAAAATTGTCCCCACCCCAAAATTACTGAATTGGTGGTTGCCTTTTTTTCCCCCATTCTGGGAAATACTTACCATGTAGACAGTAATACATTTTCCAGAGTTTTTGGATACCAAAGGCTGTGCATGAATCCCTATCTTGTCAAAGAAAATATATTTCATTAAAACTAGATTTTGAATTTCTGTAATTCTAGTTTCCACAACTGAAACTGAGGGATTCTGTTGCTGACTTGTATGTGCTTAGAAAGATTTAAATCAACTTATAGTTTAAAAAATGATGTTGCTTTTGTGTGCAGATAAGTTATTTGATTATGTTTGACTACCCCCTCCCAATTTAATGGGTATATCTATTTTTTTCTTAAAGCCTGTTATTACAGTAAATGTCAACGGAACGAAAGTATCTATTTATTATAATGATCATTTAGTATACAGTGAGCTAGATTTCTTTTTTAAAGACTTTGGTCCTTTGCCCTAAATTCTGGGCCTTTACTTTCTTGAGGATACTGAATATATATAACCAATTAATTTATTCAGATGGAGCCTTAAGATCTGATTTGCAGCACTGTATGTGCAGATTTACCAGTTTTTAGCTTAGTTAAAAACTTCTTTCACTAACCATCTGTTGTAGTCATAGGAGCATGGTTTCTAATAATTACTACTCAGACATCCCTTCCTACGTAAGATATGTCTTTGAAATAAATGCAAAAATTTGGAACATAACCAATCCCAGAATAGAGTTATCATGATAGTTTTGTGTTTTATTGTTAAGATTATATTTGTCGTGTCCTGTCATCTTCTCATAGGTTAAGTTTCAGGTTAGATTTCTGTTTTGCTGTTAGCTTGTGTGGTGCTTTAGAGCCTATGTGAATGGCAGTAAATATGGTTCCACATAGCTTGCTTAGAAATTGGATATCAGTGACTTTTTAGATGTCTTCGTAATTAAATATAGCAATCTATACTTGTCTAACCTTCTTTAGACTATAAGGGAACCAGCCTAATAGATGCTTAGAAAAGGAATTCAAATAAATTACCAGAAATAATCACCACTTGAGCTAGCATTTGTACATTATGATCTGATACTTTGGTACCCATTGTTAAACTTTTTAGGTTATTATTTTCTTTTGTGATCTTCCATTTTCCCTAAGCTTTAAGTTGTAGTATGGTACAACTACAATTGGTAATGTTAACGATTAGTAGACTCCTGCCAGGTTGAAAATAATTCAATACTAATTTCATAAATTTGTTCTTTGTGTATGATTTATGAAAATTATGTACACTTTCCTGTGATTAAGTCTTAATGCAAGCTTGGCTCTCTGATACATATCCTTGAAGTAGATTCTTAGGCTGCAGATATATAAAATGACTGTGGAAGTAGAGTTTGCAATTTTTTTTTTTTTTAAGAGACAGAGTCTCACTTTGTTGCAGCAACCTCCAGTTCCTGGGCTTAGGTGATTCTCTTGCCTCAACCTCCCAAGTAGCTGGGACTATAGGCTCCCACCACAACACCCAGCTATTTTTTGGTTGCAGTTTGGCTGAAGCCAGGTTCAAACCTGCCATCCTCGGTATATGAGGCCGGCGCCCTACCCACTGAGCCTCAGGCCCACCCAGTTTGCATATTTTTAAAATAATTTTACTCATCTCACTAATACTAAGAATTTAAAATTCATAAATAGAGATAATGTTTCTATCTCATTTGAATTACTTGGAACTAATTCCAGATTATTTTCTCTTGAGATTTTAAGAACAATATAATCATAGTTCTCTGTAGGTCTTGATCTGTGTTCCCAAAGTATTTGATAAAACACAGTAACTTTTGACAAGACCAGATCTCCCTTTACTTGTTCTGGTTGTAGTCACTTTTTTATTAAAAAGCAAGTATTTTAATTTTGATAGGTTTGAGTGTTCATTGTCTTATAATTCAAAACATTTTTTATTTAACTATATCACCCTGTTACTTATTATAGAAGCATGAGAAAATTTTATTCTTCTACTTTGTAGTATGTATTATTCAGAAGATTCCTTTTTTTGGCTCGGTGCCTGTGGCTCAGCGGGCTAAGGCGCCAGCCACGTACACCTAAGCTGATGGGTTCAAATCCAGCCCAGGCCCGCCAAACAACGATGACGGCTGCAACCAAAAAATGGCCAGGTGTTGTGGCGGGCACCTGTAGTCCCAGCTACTTGGGAGGCAGAGGCAAGAGACTTGCTTGAGCCCAGGAATTGGAGGTTGCTGTGAGCTGTGATGCCATGGCACTCTATCCAGGGTGACAGCTTGAGGCTCTGTCTCAAAAACAAACAAACAAAAAAAAAAGAG
>CAUYON010064229.1:0-15889 GCA_963573935.1 Arctocebus calabarensis | reverse complement strand
TGCCGTGGCATTGCAGCTCACAGCAACCTCCAATTCCTGGGCTCAAGCGAGTCTCCTGCCTCCGCCTCCCAAGTAGCTGGGACTACAGGCGCCCGCCATAACGCCCGGCCATTTTTTGGTTGCAGCCGTCATTGTTGTTTGATGGGCCCGGGCTGGATTCGAACCCGCCAGCTTAAGTGTAGTGACTGGCGCCTTAGCCTGTTGAGCCACAGGCGCCGAGCCAAATCTGACTTTTTGGTATCTGTCTAAAGAAAATATTCATGAGTTAGGTAGATAGATAGATAAATGGATAGATGAGGAAGAAGAGGGAGAGAAAAGAGTGAAAATTCATATGGATAACTGATGAATAACTATGTTATCCATGGACAGGGAAATTATGAACAATCTCATTTACATTTTGTGTACTTCCTAATAAACTATTAATCACAAGCACTAATAGGTAATTTATAGAAAGATAGACAATTTAAAAAAAATTCAACACTAGCCAATCACCTACCTAATTGTGCCTAGGAGTTGGGATTTTTTAAATTGTATTCAAAGAGGCCTTATTTACATTCTTTAAATATAAAGCTATCAATAGTAAAAAAAGAAAAAATTCAACCTGACTAGTAATAAATGAATTAAAACAGTGACCTGATACTTTTTTGAACTGTCATCTTGGCAACTTTCTTTCTTTCTTTTTTTTTTGAGACAGAGCCTCAAGCTGTCACCCTGGATAGAGTACTGTCGCATCACAGCTCACAGCAACCTCCAATTCCTGGGATCAAGCGAGTCTCTTGCCTCCACCTCCCAAGTAACTGGGACTACAGGTGCCCGCCACAATGCTGGGCCATTTTTTTTGGTTGCAGCCATCATTGTTGTTTAGCGGGTCCAGGCTGGATTTGAACCCGCCAGCTCAGGTGTACGTGGCTGGTGCCTTAGCCCATTGAGCCACAGACGCTGAGCCGGCAACTTTTTTTAATGATTAGATCCAGTGTGGCTGAGAATGCATTTAAATATGAGCAAGGAGTAATGAGAATTGGTACAATCTTTCTGGAGAATAAGTTTTCAATCTATATCAAAAGTATTAAAATTTTACATACCCTTTAGCCAAAAACGGCAAATACTTTCCTCTAAGGAAATAACCCTGAAATTTGAAAAAGAATAACTAAAATGTCTTCCTTGCAGTGTTATTTATAACAGAAATGATGAAAACTTAACATTAAACAGAGAATTGGTTAAAGAAATTATGTTTCATACATACATACTAGAATATAATGTTGCTATCAATGATGACGTCGAAGAATGGCATGTTATTTTATAGAAATATATTGCAAGTAAAAGAATTATAATCTAAACTGATAGCTTCATAGGTGATTTTTAAGGAAGAAAAGGGAACTATAAGACACATACAATGTGGTCAGCTGTTTGATTTTATTTGTGTAAATTATTTTGTATTACGTATTACAAACATTTATGTATAGTCCTTTTCTTGCTCGTCTGTTTTCCAAATTTTTAATAACAAGCACAACTAGGACAGTCACATTATCCACTTCCCTTTTCTTTTCTTGCTAACAGAGGTCTATTTTGTTTGGGGTGGTGTTAGACCAAACCAAGAAAAGGAATCATTTCTTGGGCTCAGCCAATCATAACAATTTTTGCTTTCCACCGTCCTACCATCTCTTGCATCTGACCCATTTCTAATCAAAAGATTCAAGGAGAAGTCACCTGGGAGATGTACAGTTGGGAAAGTTTTGCTCTTCTGAGAAAAGGGACTCATGCGCTTGGCACCCCCTTCCTCTCTTGGAGCTGTCTACAGCCTTCCAGCAAATTGAGGGGAAAGGCCACCGCTGCTCCTGAAAATTTCAAGCCTCTAAACCATTATCACCAACTGCCCATCTGCAGACTTTTTGTTATGTAAGAAAATGAGCCTTTGTAGAGCTCTGTTGTACAACACAGTCCCTGTAGCTAGCAATACTGCATTTGCACTTAAAAATTCATTTGGAGGGTAGATCTCAGGGTAAGTGTTCTTATGACAAATTCAAAAAGAAAAGAAGCCCTTCTTTGTTGAAGATGGGATTTTCTGTTCCTTACAGCAATTATGAGACAACGTAAATGTGCAACAAAAATATTGGAAACTAATTTTTAAAATTGAAAGGTAAAATAGACTTTTGAAATATAAGTCCATGTCTTCTCTGTACTTTCTTGACTATACCTGTAACATGTTGTGATAAAAATGAAGTAGAAGTTACTTACATATTTGCAATAGTCTGGAGCACATCCACTTGAACAGTGCTGTTCTCAGGAGACCTGGCAGTCCTGGTATTGATTTGCGTATGGTCTTAGGAAAGCCCCTCATCCTTGTAGAACCTTGACTTTGCACCTGTGTGAAGCCAATGAATCAGACGACTCTTAAGGCCCTTTGCTAACAGATCTCTCTGAGGAGCTCCATGCTCACCTCTGAGTCTGTCTTGCTCCTCCCTGCAGATACTGACTGACCTAAAATACATTCTGTACAAGGAAACTGCTCAAGAATGGCAAACAATTTGCTTCTACTGACTTAAAACAGTGTGGAGAGGAAACTGTGGCACCAACGATCACTTGATAATTTCTTCTTGGTGTCAGAATAACATTTGATGTGATTTCTTTCTGACCTAGCTGCCTATGTTAAGAGTGGGGTAAATGTTCTCCTAAATCTCCCAACCATAGCCCAAATTCTATCACAATTCTAATACTCTTTTAACTGAAATATTCCACTATTCTTCTTGTAGTTCTCCCGGCTACAAGAAGTACTGCAGAGCGGCGCCCGTAGCTCAGTGGCCGGGCGTTGTGGCGAGCGACTGTGGTCCCAGCTGCTTGGGAGGCTGAGGCAGGAGAATCAACTGGGCCCAAGAGTTGGAGGTTGATGTGAGCTGTGATGCCACAGCACTCTGCCCAGGGCGACAGCTTGAGACTCTGTCTCAAAAACAACAAAAAAAGGAGTATTATACCTGATTTGTTCAACTACAAGTGGGTCCCTGGTGGTCTTTGGCTGGAGGGCATTAAAAATACTAAGTATTCAAAAACTTCTATTGCTATTATTTGAAATTATTTTTAAAAATTATTATTATTGTTGCTGTTATTAATCTAGTGGGTCTAGCATATGAGATGCTTCTCTGAGGAAGTGGCTGAGATTCCCATCAGAAAGCAGACTTGGAATAGGGTGCAAAAGGCTTTTTGCTTTTCATACTTTCCTGTACGAACAGGGTGACAAGGAACAGTGTATATGGATTCTCTCTCTCTCATCCCCAAAGAAATGCTGACCAATGTTTAGAAGGCTCCTTTGTAAAGGCAGAAAATGTATCTGCTTTGTTCACAGCTGAATCTCTGGCATGTCTAATACATTTTTGTATTAGGTAAGGCTGAGCCTATACCTATATCTAATACATTTAGAGCCGATACCTAATACATTTTTGCTGAAACAAGTGAATTCAAGCTTCCTGGGAGACTTCATCAGTTTAATCTGAATACGAACAGATTCAGACAAATATAGCTAACACGTATGTAATGTTTTTTTCCTACCTAACCTTGCAGTAGGCTCCTTATTTGTATCAGCTCAGCTTCCTCTCCCCTGAGTTCTATAAAATACTACTATTAATCTAATTTTATGGAGGGGAAACTGAGGCACAGAGGAGGTTTCGTGTCTCACCGGAGATTCCACAGCTGGTAAGTGGTGGAGTTGGGATTTAAATACAGACAGACTCCAGAGTCTGTGCTTTCACACTATATTGCCTTCCAGTACAAAGTAAAGATATGCTAATAAAAATACAGAGGGTACTAATGCACAATTAACTTTGCAGGCATATTTCTATTGTTTATATCCCAAAACACAAAATGCACATTTTTCCTCATTGAATATGAGAGAAAATTATCATTAAGTATTTTTAATTGGTTATATAAATAGGACACAAAATGAAAGTGATATAGATCACATAATTCAACTATAGCAAAATAACATTAGCTATTATATAAACATCAAAAATAATGGGGGAGGACCAGCAATGTGAAGAATGGGAAGGGGAAATAACAGACTCCAAAGTGATGAAAAATCACAAGGGACCATAATTTGTGACTTCATACCAATAAATCTGAAAATACAATTAAAATTGAATATTTTTCTAGGCAAATATAAATTACCCAAAATTGAAAAGAAAATGAATACTGTAATAGTTATCAATGAATTTGAAAAGATAATCAAAGATCTGTCCTTCTAAAATTCATCAAGCCCAGATAGTTTCATGGGTGTGTTCTATTAACCCTCAATGAACAGACAGTTATCTTGATAATTGAAATATTCTGAAGTGTGGAGAAACCCAGAATGTTTCCAAAATCATTCTATAAGGTCGGCACAATCTTGTTCCAAAGCTGAATGGGAACTCCACCATCCCCTAAAAAGCAAAAAGAAAATAATTTTATTTATTAATGTGGATGGAATAAACCCCATCTTAACATAAATTAGTGATTGCAGTCCAGCAATACATTTGTATAAGAGAATCTACCTTAATCAAATGGAGCTTGTTTGGAGTATATGAAGTGTTCTAGTTAACGGTGGCATTTCAACTCAGCAAAAGGGGACTGGACTTTTCAGAATTGGTGATGGGACCTTTGTCAGATCCTTACTTTACCCTATGCATACAAATATAATTTCCAGATGAATTGATAACCTAAACAACAACAAAGCTATAAATTACTAGAACATCCAGGGAACTACTCTGGGGAAGGAAGTCTCCCTAAATAAGATAGGAAATCTACAAGCCATCAAAGATAAGGCTTCAAATTTGATTACACAAACCTGAAACTCTTTCAGAAGAAAAAAACCTCATGAACAGTATATAGTTGTTACAAATAATGGCTACCCATAGAAATGTGTCCATAAAGCAACATTATGGAAACACTAAATGGCAAAGGCAAATTACAGAACAACATGTTTGTTTTTAGAAGATCAAGAAAAATTGATAATTCTTCCGTGAATTTGACTTTAAAAATTAGGGATGGGGTCGTGGAAAACACAAATGAATATCAGAAATGGAAAGGAGGTACAGAACAGTACCGGAAAAGATGAAAAATGATTATAAGACACATATCTATAATATTTGTATACTTGACCCAGAAAATTTGAAAACATAAACGAGATGAACAATTTTCTAGGAAAATATAAATTACTGAGTACATTGATACTTTTTTTTCCATTCTTGAGATCCTTTACTAAGAAGACCACCTACACCCTCAAACGAATGGAAAAACATAACTATAGCCCAGAAAGTAGAAGGGAACAGGAGAGAGAGGGGAGGGGAGGGGGGATATGGGAGGAGGGAGGATATATGGGGGGACCTCACCTAATGTGCATGATGCAATGGTACATTTCAAAACTGTTAAGAAATGAGTATAATTGTGATGGATGTGTTACTTAAATTAGTTCAATGTAAGCATTTCGCATTGTATATTGAAGCAGTTCCCTGAACCCCATACATGCATCAATGTACAAAGTTATGATTTAATAAAAAAATTAAAAAATATAAATTACTAAAATTGACTCAAGAAGTCAGATAAATAATCTGACTGAATCTAGACAAAAATTCAGGTTGTCTCTGGAGACCTGACCAGTCGGGAAGGGCACCGCAAGGCGTGGGCGGAGGGGGCACTTACTTTCACATACAAGGCCGTGTGCTCTCAATCCTACTCTATAAAAAGGGAACCGAAGTTGTTGGCGACTGACTCTACGGGAAGCCCCGGGAATAGCTGGGAGCAGGGATGAAGTCCCACGATGAGCCCCTGCAAGCCCCCACGTGTGGGATCTCACCGGCACCGCTTCTCCCTCCTCCTAACACTGTGCACAGACACCCCGAGACCGTAGGCGCGCAGGAAGGAAGCCTGAGGAAGGCAGAGCCGCAGAAGAACCAAGGAGACGAGAGTTCGAGTCCTGCCACCGTTGGAGACCCGCAGTCGGGCTTTGGGAGCCTCCCCTCGCTGCTCCGGACCTCTGAGGCTCTAGGAGGCTCCAGCTAGGCTGTGAAGCCGGTCTGACCCCAGACCAGCCGGGGGCGAGGGGGCGGGGCGGCGGGAGCCTCCTCGGGCTGCAGGTAGGAGCTTCCCCACCCCCGCGCCCCCCTCCCCCCACCCGCTCGCACACCCACACAGCCCTCTCCAGTCGCGGCTGGAGAGCTGCTCCCGGGCGCCAGCGGGCAACAGCGCCTCGCCCGCCGGGAGAGCCAGCCCCGGACCGCGCCGGAGGGGACCTGCGGGCCGGCTGCTCGCGCCCGGGGGCAATTCTTCTCCTTCTTTCACGCTTCTTGCTTTCTCGTAAAAACAAGCAAACCAAAGAAGCAAGAACTCCCCAGTTCCCACTGCAACTTGGAGGAGCAGGGAGTGACTGTGGAAGGAACTGACGCAGAGGTTTTATTTATGAACCTCGAAGAAGTTCTGGGCAAGTGACTCAACGGGACCCGCGAGGCCCGACAGTCGCCCCCTCCTCGGTGCAGCCTGGCGGTGCCCTTTGGCAGTCGAGCCGCAGCCCGCAGCCAGCAGGCGGGGGCGGGGCGCCCCCGACTTGGTGTGGGAATAATGACCCTACCGGTGGCCTGGACCCAGGTGGTCGCGCTCGGTGATCTTCCCCACCAGGTAAGCGCACCCCCAGGGGTCACCATGGGTCACCTGATGGGACCTGGAGCTCCCCAGAAGTGAGTCCATGCTGTGTAGCCACAGGCACGAGTGGGAGAACTGCAGGAGCGCGCCTGCTTTTATCACAGGAAATCGGAGACAGGAATGGAAAGCGGATCTAACATTCTTTATTTTTGCATTGATGCGTGGGGAAGAGATGCGTAGGGGCCTGGATTTTGGTAGGAGATGGTTGCGGAGCGAGGCTGGGTGATAGGTGTCTAAATTTTTGCAGGGACTGAAGGGGGAGCCAAGTCTTACATTTTTGCAGAACCCTGTGACGAATGGGTGGTGAGAGGTTATGTTCCTGAAAACGTACACGAAATTGTAAGAGTATGCATCTAAGCATGGACGAGAAGCGGTGGGAGAAGCACTTACCGCCCTGCTTTCACCTGACCCCGGTGCTCGGCCTTCTGGAAGACGCCCACGGACGCTGGCAGCAATGGACGCCGGCGCGCTCGGCCCGCGCTGCCCAAGCCCTCGGAGGTCAGCACCTCGGACAGAGCCCGCCCCGGTGGCGGTCGGCCGCGCCGACCGCTCCTCCGCCCCGGGCCACCCGGGCTCTGTCCAGGGCAGCGACGACATGCCGCTCAGCTCTGCGTGAGAAAGGGCTCTCGGATTGCAAAAGCAAAGTGGAGTTCAATTTCTGATATCCTTCTGACTGCTTCCCGTGACTGCAGAAGGAAGAGGCGGAGTATAAAGACATCCCCTAAGCTTCCACGAATACTGTAGCGGAACGAGGTCGCCCCACCGGCTTGTGGAAGGTGTACCCAAACTTCTTTAAAAATCTAACATTTATTAGGCGCTAGCCATGTACCAAGTCCCCAGGGTTGTTTATTGTTATGGTACACCACAAATGTGTGTATTGCTGTTATCCCCATTTTACAGATGAGAAAACTGAAGCGAGAGAGGCGAAGTAAGCTGCCCGCAAATAGCCTGGCAGCGTTCCTTGACTCCACATGAGCTTGGAGTAGTGGAAAGATGTGCTTGAGCGGAAGTTTCTCCGCGAAACAACTCTGAACTTGGAATCACATGAACATAGTTTGAATCAAAGCGCACCGTTTACAAACTTATGCCCTCAGACAACATAACTAGGGGTGTCTGAACTTCAGATTTTAGGTATCTGTAAAATCAGGATAATAAAGCTTTCCTTGCAAAACTGTAGGGACGGGGTGGTCGAGGAGATTGTGTGTGTGGAAAGATGCAGCAAACTGCGGTGGTGGGGACTAGGAAGGAGGTGGCAGGTAACCAGGATGGGGAGGATGGTAACGGTGACTAAGGCACGCTCCAAGGGGGCTAGGCACACGGGAGGGCTCACGCGTAGGAATGCTGATGGAGCTTCATTCAGTGTAATAATCCTTTAGGTATTCTACTGGACTTTATAGAGAATGCTTACATACTGCCTTTCATTTGGTCCCTACGTCTATTCTGAAAAGTGGGCAGAACTGAGGTAGTTCTACTCATTTTGCAGAATGATGCTTGCCTCGAGTACCTAGGAACAGAGTTGGGATGGGAATCTGGATCTCTCTCTTTTTGGTGCACCCTCAAGAACTTGGATTATGGAGCAATTACAGCATTGAAAATTAATTAGCAAGTATTATGCATATGTGAAATTGATTTTTAAAAACCATTTTGATTTATAGAAACAATAACTTCATATGGGTCAGCCTAATAAGGGTTCATTGATTATATCCTGTTTGGTTCCATAAAGAATTTGAGGCCATTTATAAAAAGCCACAAGATGTTGGGCTTATCTAACACTAAAAGTAGTTAAGAAAATAGAAGAGAAAACAAGATTAACACCACAGCCAGAAAAAAATTATCTATATATATGTGTATGTGTATATATATATATGTATATATGAAAGATGGTTCTAGAAACTTGCTCTGCGTCACTAAGTATAAGTAAGTATAAATATACAAGCCCTCTCAGACTGGGGCAGGGGTGTCTGAGGAACTTTGCAGAAATCTGTAGACCCTTTTCTTTTGCATAATGTAGTCCTTCAACCCTTTGAGAGCTCCTCACTGCTCTAAACAAGGGAAATTTAATGGAATCCAATTTCAGTGTGAGTCAGGGAAGGGAGGATAAAGTGAATGGCATTGTATTTGCACTGAAGTAATTGTTTGTTGCATAATTTATAATGGCTCACATAAGCATGCCATACTTTAAAGTTTACAAAAAGGACTTCTACGTCCACTAGCTTGTTTGGGGCCTCAAAACACTCTGACAAGAGTGTCCTTTGTCCTTTGACAGGAAGGACAAAGCCACAGCATCATGATTTATATTTCACGCATTTTACTTTTGTACACAAATCTACGTCCTACATAGGCCAGGTAAGTAACTTGGAATGTGTGAATTTGCAGTTGTAAGACTTCAGAGAATGGCAAGGCCTTTCAAACTGAGTAACAAATAATTCATCTTGAAATATTCAAATAAATCCCTCCTCCAAAAAAAAAAGTCTATACCAGTCAAAGACTACATGACTATGGGCCTTATTGGCTGTTAGGCCTTAATATATAGTCTTGGTCTATACTACTCAGGTCAAAGATCTGGGAAGACACAGGAGAGAGGGGGGAGAATTGGTTATGAACACGGGGGCATTCAGAGAGATAAAGGGCTAAATCCTTGCGTCTAGACTTCCTTTTGCTAAACTGAAAAAGGGTGACAAGATGGCTGCTTAAAAAAATGTAAGACTTGGCTCGGTGCCTGTGGCTCAACGGGCTAAGGCACCAGCCACGTACACCTGAGCTGGCAGGTTCAAATGCAGCCCGGGCCTGCCAAACAACAATGATGGCTGCAACCAAAAAATGGGCGGGCGTTGTGGTGGGCGCCCGTAGTCCCAGCTACTTGGGAGGTGGAGACAGGAGACTCGCTTGAGAATTGGAGGTTGCTGTTAGCACTCTATCCAGGGTGACAGCTTGAGGCTCTGTCTCAAAAAAAAAAAAAGTAAGACTTGGTCAGTGCAGTGGCTCACACCTGTAATCCTAGCACTCTTGGAGGCCAAGGTGGGTAGATTGCTTGAGCTCAGGAGTTTGAGACCAGCCAAAGCAAAAGTGAGACCCTGTCTCTAAAACTAGCCGGGTGTTGTGGCAGGGCCTGTAGTTCTAGCTACTTGGGAGGCTGAGGCAAGAGGATCACTTGAGCCCAAGAGCTGGAGGTTGCTTTGCAACAGCATTCTATTCAGGGGTGACAGAATGAGACTCTGCCAACAAAACAAAACAACATTGTAAGAGAGACTTTACCTAACAAATATAATCAGTGTAACCTGGTTTCTTGCACCCTCAATGAATCCCCAACAATAAAAACAAATCAAAACAAAACCAACAAAAAAAATTATGACTTTGTTTTGCAGACAATAAAACATCAAAGGACTTCAGGAAAAGATGGCAAACATTTCCATCCACCTACTGTCTTCATGAGAGAAGGCATCATTTTCAGTTTTGGATGTTTTAATGTTTTAGTCTTTAGCATTTCTTTTCCAGCCTCGGTGCCGCTGGAAGGTATGTTATTCTCCATTACAGCAGAGATGAGCTAAACAGCAGCCCGGAAAGGCAAAAGAGGGGGGTGACCATCAGCCTCCAGGGCAAAGCCATAGAAACTTTAACTTTCCCACCCGCACCATAGGGTGGGAACCAGGCGAATTGTGCTCGCTTTGCAGTTTACTCTTCTTCTGAAACACAGAGGAAAAAAAAAACAAAATAACACTTTGGGGTTGCTCACTTTTTGAGATTAAAAAATAGGGTGCCCAGAATAGCCAAAGTGGATGGGTTTTTAGCATTCGGGGGCTATGTCAGCCATTTTCAATCAGAATTGCTATATTTCCTTCCAACAAGCTTAGAGATGCTATTAACTTGTCTAATCTTCCCAAGATGAGGTGTTCTCAATGCCTATTCTCTGTGATATACAATAGGAGATACAATTTCAAATTAAGATAATTAGATTTTGGTTGACCTCGCATCCAATGGGTAAAATTCAGGTCCATCTTTCAAACTTCTCTCCAGCTTGGCTCTTCCTGCATCCCCTGCTGTGGTGGCTCTGGTCCTCTTCATCTCTCGGAGGCTCCTTGGTGACCTCCCAGCCTGCCAATCTGTCTGCCGCAGAGTGGCCGTTGACCATGTCACTGTCTTCCTTAGAACTCTCTACTGGCTTCCTATTTCCACACAGTGAACGTCAGCCTCCAGGGCAAGGCCACAGGAACTTTGACTCTAATCTCTGTAGATAGACCTCCCCATATTTTCTTGTTCCAGCTGTGCCCCCCCCCCCATTCCCACCAGGATGACACGCTAACCACAAATTTCTCAAAATGTCTGTGCTAGGCTACCTTAGGGCTTGTAGGCACCCCTAAGTGTCATGCCTTCCCTTTTTGGGTCAAGAAAATTCCAGGCATTTTCTTTCCAGGAGCCAGCTCACTTCTGTTCCCCTGTGACTCCTTCCCTAATCTGCGCCCCAGCCCCTCGTGGCTCTCAAGTCTCCCCCACTTTATGTGTGTCTTCCATTCTGACACTTAGTGTATTGTACTACAATTATTTCATGTAGAGGCTAAGAGTGTAATCTTTGGAGTTAGACCTCCTGGATTTGAATTCCAGCTCCACAACATACCGCCTGGGTGATCTGGGCTAACTTCTCCCTGAGATTCAGTTTCATTGTCAATAAAATGGGGATAATAATGCTATCCACCTCATAGTATTGCTGTGAGGAGTGGATAACATAATGTGTATAGTATCCAAGCAGGTTGTTTGGCACATGGCAAGCATGCCATGAATGTTTATTATTATTATTATACACATTTTCCTTTCCTCTAGATTGTAAATACCTTAGCAGCTGTTTCTTTATCTTTCTCGTTATCTTTAGATGCATCTCTCTTTAACACCTAGCTTGGAGTAGGATAGTCGATATTGGTTTGATGATGAATGAAGGAATAAAGGCAGTGTTTTCGTCAAGGTTTACTTGGAATAAGTAATAGAAATTAAGTCAAGCTACTATAAAGAAAAGTTTGCCAATTTATTCAAAGGCTTCTAGGGTGTTCACTGACTCCAAAGGCAGCTGAAACTCAGAAGAGAGAGAGGAACTGTCTCTCCATCTCTCCTCTCCACTCTCAGTGTGTTTACTCTTTTCTCTCCTGCTGCATATTATCTTTTCTGCTTCTCAGCATGTGTGTCTAGCCCATAATGCAGCCTTACAATTCCCAATGTTTCAATTTTTACAAACAGCTCATGATAACTGGGCGTTTTTGGTCTCAATCTCAAATTCCACCCGAGGTGGAGTTGGCCACGCATGTGGGGCAAATCATGGACTATAAACTCATCAGCCCCTCTGCGTGGGGGGATAGAAATTAGGGAGAAAGGGTTACTGCAGCTTTCAAGAAATCTCCAAATAGTCGCCTGCTGATCTCCGCATGACCATGGGCAAGCCACTATTTCACTCTTGACTTTGGTTTCCTCATCTGTGAAATGGGGGAGAAAGTACATTTTACAGCTCAAGGAAGGCAGTTGGTATCAGTCTGGGACAAAAACATACACATTAATACTTGATTTGGTTGTAAAGCCCTGGACAGTAGGAATGAAGGAAAATGAAAAGCGAGACAAGGTAGGGGAAAGAGCAAATACAAGGGGCTTTGTTACCCAGAGCCAGACACAGTTTCCAAGTGTACTGATTGCTCAGTCATGTGGAATTTGCATAATCTGTCGCACCTTGGAACAGGCGGGTGAAGAGGAGAGTTTATCTAGCATCTTTCCCATCCCCTATTTCCTACTGGTCAACCTCTGTTCTACAATCATTAACTTCCCCTCACTTCTGTGTTGGGTGATCTGCTGTCTCCAGGCAGCTGCTGGAGAAGGTCGGGCCAGGGTCAGTTTCTCCTGATTAGCTGAAACCATACTTAGCAGTGACAGCGGCAGCAGTGACCTAACTCTAAGAGTGTGGGAAAGGTGTGGCCTTTACTAAAGGCCCAAGCAAGAGAGAAAGTAGGGTGAGTGCCAATGCTCAGGAACAGGGGAAGTGGACACGGCTAAGGGTGTCTGGGATGAGGCATGAAGTGAGTCTGGTGTAAATTTTTAGGCTATTGTCAACCAGGCCATGTAAGCTACAGTGTTTTAAATATGGCATTCTTTTTTTTTTTTTTTTTCCACAAATAGGATTCTTTATTTGTCATTATTAAAAGCCTGAATTTTAGACAGATTCTTGGACTGGTGGTTCATATCCATCAGCTTGTTCAACTTTAGCACCTGTCTTGTCCCCAGTAGCTTTTCCAGAACTACCTTCACCATGAAGCTCCATGAGTTTTCCCAATTCAAACTTGGGTTTCTTCAGCATTTTTACCTTTCTAACGAAGACATCAGGAAGGGATAAACAGATTGCATGTTTTTTCTATGTCTTTTCCAATGTTATCTGGAATCAATTTATTGGCAACTTCTTTCAAGTCATTCGTCTGCACCTCTCTGGTCATGATTTCCATCATTTTCTTTCAGATTTGCCGAATCTGTTGGTGCTGGGCATAAGAGGTCTTTGGTATCTGATTGTTGCATGTTTTAGTAAAACCAACACAGAACAGATGAAGCAAATAACCATCAGTAGTCTTAACATCAACATGCGCTTCAATCATAGTCTGCCATTTTTTAACCATAGAACACATTTTGTCACGGGTAAGATCCATGCCATGGAAGTCAGTCAGGCAGTTTTTGCCCTGAACATCTTCAGTTATCAGCTTGAATTTTCTAAATGCAACTTCATCGTTCTGCAGATCAGCAAGGCTCACTTCAAACACATGATCTTTGAGGCCATCAGATGCAATTTTGGTTCCTTGAGTCCTGGTGACTAGTGTTTTCCCAATATTTCTTATATTGAACATAGCAGGTGCCGTCACATCATACCAATCTTTCTTAGAAAATGGATCAACCACTTTCTTCTTGGCTCCCTTTTTGCCGCCTTTCGTGAGGCGCTTGTTCTTGCCGACCACCATGGTGGTGCTCAGTGAGCCAAAAGGACAGAAGTGTAATTGTCTCGAGAACTTATGAGTTTAAATCTGGCATTCTTGAAATGAAAAGAGTAAGATAAATGCTGCCTGCCAACAGTTACTGTTAGCCCAGCACATTTCATCCAGGTTATGAGAGTGAGGTAAAGGCCTGACTCTGTCCTCAAAGGTCTTACCTTGTCATCATTGAAGGAATTTCGGTTGGGAGGCCCATGGTGGGAAAAGGTCATAGTCAACTTACTAAATAACTCACCGTACACACAGAATGTTTTATAATACCTACAGGTGGGCTAGAAAAGAACTTGGGGACCTTGCCTCCAACCCGCTCCCTCCTAGGCTCTGTGGTGAGGTTGATTAGGGACAAGGCCTGAGCATCTGGGAGGACGTAGCCACTGATTCCAGTGAAGGGAGAAAAGTGGTCTCCAACATAGGCCATTTTTCTTTCCTCCCTTTCTTTCTTCTCTGCCTCCCTTCTTTTCTTCTTGGCTTCCCTTCCTTCCTATCTCTCTCCTTCCCTTGATTGAGGTAGACAAAAGGTATATGACGTTCACTACACACAATATAAAAGGTAACACAATCATCCATTTTCCCCCTTCCCCCCTTCCTTTCCTCCTTCTTTTCCTGCCTCTGGCTTTCTAATTATCTATCACACAGCTGACAAGGGGAAAAGGCAGTTTTTCTGCCTCGAGGAGCTCAGAGTCCTGGGGAGGAGGCTGACCTAGATGATTAACAAGATCAATACTCCAATAAAGAAAGTTGCAAAGTCTTAAGGAACCCAGAGGATGCAGCATCCAGCTGTTTCTTTTGGTGTGTTGTGTTATATGTGAACGAGAGAAGAAGGGAACTCAAAGATGCTGTGTAGTATTTCAGGGTATGAACATACTGCAACTTCTTTGTTTTCTTCCTGGTGAGTTGTTTCTGGTTTTCATCTTTTACGAATAGTGCCCCTCATGTCATTTGGTACACATATTAATTAGTAATCGATCGCTGTGAACAAAACATCCTTAAACAAGCGGTTTAACACAATAATTATTTATTTGTTCATATTTGTGCAATGTGGTTCCTGCGCTGGGTGTTTCTTCCTCTGTTGTCACGTGGGTTCACTCACGCAGTCGCAGCCATCTGGGGGCTGGGTCTACCTGGACGCGCTCACATTCTACAGAGTGGCCGGGCTATCACCTGAAACTCCAAGTGCCCTTCTTGGTAGGTTAGCCCAGACTTCCTTACCGAGAAGCTGGGTTCCAAGAGAGCAAACTTGGAAGCAGCAGGATCTATTGAGGCAAAGAAAATCACAAGGCTGCCTCCTCATGGACAGACCAGGATAGGAGGATTCTGTGGCTGTGTTTTGCAAATTACCACAGCTCTAAGCCCGGGCACGGTAGCACTGGGTCAGAGCGTAAGCTGCAGTTGAGTTTAGGGGTACGAATTTATACTCTTAACAGGTTCCTGTTGCTTCTCTCCATCCTTCTTGGTATTATCAGTCTGTCCAATTTTAGCCCTTCTGGTGAGGGTGTAGT
The DNA here is from genome assembly GCA_963573935.1 of Arctocebus calabarensis. Taxonomy (NCBI): domain Eukaryota; kingdom Metazoa; phylum Chordata; class Mammalia; order Primates; family Lorisidae; genus Arctocebus; species Arctocebus calabarensis. The sequence goes on along the minus strand of CAUYON010064229.1, from coordinate 729 downwards.
GGTATTTCACTGTGCTTTAATTTCATTTTCCTTGAGTGCTAATGAAGCCAAGTATCTATTTATGTGCTTACTGGTCATTTCGTGTATTCTCTTTGGGAGGAAGTGATTTGTGGGAGTTCTTTATATAGTCTGGGCATGAGTCATTGTGGCTTTACCCAACTCTTCCTCTAAGATCTTGAGTGATTTTCCTCTTGATTACAAAGGAAGTAACATTTGAGCTGAAGTTTGGAGGATGATGAATAATTGAGGAAGAGCCAGGAGGCCTTAGAGATAGAAACGTCAGCAGTGCCAAGAGGAAAGAAATAAAAAGTGGTGCATGGGGGAAATGAGGAGATTTCAAAGTAGCTAGAATGTGAAATTGAGAGTAGCAGAGGCTAATGCTGGAGAGATGAGTTGGGGCCAGGAGACAAAGGGCCCCTCAATGGAATGGAAAAAGCGTGATTTCACTGGCCACTCCTTTTTGTTTATTTAGTTCTTGGAAATTCTGCTTCGAGTCTCCAGAGGTTGGAGACTGGTCAGCTCACGGATGCATTGGTCTTTTTTTTTTTTTTTGAGACAGAGCCTCAAGCTGTCACCTTAGGTAGAGTGCCGTGGCACCACAGCTCACAGCAACCTCCAATTCCTGGGCTCAAGCGAGTCTCCTGCCTCTGCCTCCCAAGCAGCTGGGACCACAGGCGCCCGCCACAACGCCCGGCCATTTTTTGGTTGCAGCCGCCATTGTTGTTTGGC
>CAUYON010064228.1:0-13685 GCA_963573935.1 Arctocebus calabarensis | reverse complement strand
CCACAGCTCCCGGCCATTTTTTGGTTGCAGCCACCATTGTTGTTTGGTGGGCCCAGGCTGGATTCGAACCCGCCAGCTCAGGTGTACGTGGCTGGCGCCTTAGCCTGTTGAGCCACAGGCGCCGAGCCGAAAAATGTGTATCCTTTATCTATGGGATAGAGTGTTCTATATGCGTCTATCAAGCACAGTTATTCTACGGTCTTTAAGTCCCTTATATCCTTGTTTAATTTCTGTTTAGAGGATCTGTCCAGCTCTATAAGAGGAGTGTTAAAAGTCTCCTGTTATTATGGTATTATAGGATATCATATTGCTCAGACTGAGTAAGGTCTGTTTCAAGAATCTAGGAGCATTTAAATTGGATGCATAAATATTTAGAATTTAAACATCTTGTTGTATTTTTCCCTTGCCCAATATAAAGTGACCATCTTTGTCATTTTTAATTTTAGTTGCTTTAAATCCACATGTATCTGAAAATAAGATTGCAACTCCTCTTTTCTTCTGAATTCTGTTTGCCTGAAAATTTGTCTTCCAACCTTTAACTTGGAGTTTTAATTTGTCTTTTGAAGCTAGGCGTGTTTCCTGCAGACAGCAAATGGATCGCTTGTGTTTTTTAATCCAGTCAGCCAATCTATGCCTTTTTAGTGGGAATTCAAGCCATTAACATTTATTGAGATAATTGATAAGTGTAATAGTGTTCTAGTCATCTTATTTTGTGAGAGTCCATTGCTTAGTTTTATCTTTTGCATAAGTGTGGAAGTTAGGTTCTGTCCTTTAATTTCTGAGTTCTTACTTTGCTGTTGATCCATTGTGATGGTCAGTGTGTAGAACAAGTTGAAGTATTTCCTATAGAGCTGGTCTTGTGGTGAATTTCCTCAATGTTTGTATATCAGTAAATGATTTTATTTCTCTGTCAATTTTAAAGCTTAGCTTCACAGGATATAGAATTCTGGGCTAGAGATTGTTCTGTTTAAGTAGATTAAAGGTAGATGACCATTGTCCTCTTTCTTGGAAAGTTTCATTAGAGAAGTCTGCAGTCATCCTGATGCATTTGCCCCTGTAGGTCAACTGGTGCTTACTTCTGGCAGCTTGAAAAATCCTTTCTTTTGTCTTGACTTTGGACAGTTTCATCACAATGTGTCTTGGGGAAGCTCAGTTAGAGTTGAGGCAACCTGGGGTCGATATCCCTCTGAAAGGAGAGTGTATCTTTGGTGATATTTGGGAAATTTTCATTTATTTTTATTTATTTATTTATTTAAGACAGAGCCTCAAGCTGTCACCCTGGATAGAGTGCTGTGGCATCACAGCTCACAGCAACCTCCAGTGCCTGGTCTCAAGCAAGTCTCTTGCCTCCACCTCCCAAGTAGCTGGGACTACAGGTGCCCACCACAACGCCTGGCCATTTTGTGGTTGCAGCCGTCATTGTTGTTTCGCAGGCCCAGGCTGGATTTGAACCCACCAGCTCAGGTGTATGTGACTGACTCCTTAGCCCATTGAGCCATAGGCGCCAAGCCAGGAAATTTTCATTTATAATATTTTCTAGTATGGCTTCCATTCCCCTGGGGCGTCTTCTTCCCCTTCTGGGATACTTATAACTGATATGTTTGAATGCTTCATTAAGTTCCATAATTCTGTCAGCGAACATTCTGCTTTCTTGCTCTTCTTTTCTGCTTCTTTAACTATTTGAGTTATCTCAAGAGTTTTGTCCTCTACCTCTCAGATTCTTTCTTCTGCATGGTCTAATCTGTTGTTGATACTTTCTATTGCATCTTTAAGTTCCCTAATTGACTGCTTCAGTTCCTTCAGCTCTGCTGTGTCCTTTTTTTTTTTTGTAGAGACAGAGTCTCACTTTATCGCCCTGGGTACAGTGCCGTGGCGTCACACTGCTCACAGCAACCTCCAGCTCTTGGGCTTAAGCGATTCTCTTGCCTCAGCCTTCCTAGTAGCTGGGACTATAGGCGCCTGCCACAGCGCCTGGCTATTTTTTTGTTTTGCAGTTCGGCCGAGGCCGGGCTTGCACCCGCCACCTTCGGTATATGGGGCCGGCGCCCTGCTCGCTGAGCCACAGGAGCCGCCCTGCTGTGTCCTTTTTATATTCCTCATATTGTTCATCTCTTGTTTAATTCTGTTTTTGGATTTACTTTTGGTTATTTTCCACTTTATCAGCAGTTTTCCTTCATTGTTTCCATTATTTCCTTCATTGTCTTCATCATCTGTATTCTAAATTCCCTTTCTGTCATTTCTAACATTTCCTTATAGGTGGAATCCTCTGCAGTAACTACTTCACAGTCCCTTGGAGGGGTTGCTCTGGACTGCTTTTTCATGATGCCAAGAGTTTTCTGCTGATTCTGCCTCATGAGTGATTTCTTTTATCTGTTTCCTTGCCCTAATTTTCCTTTTACTTCCTCCTGCACTTTAAGTTGTCATGCTTCTGGACTAGGGTTTCGATGAGTCCTTTTGGTATAGGACCAGGAGGATGAGAAGATTGAAGAGCAAGAAGGGAAAAAAGAAAGAAAAGAACGGGTGGCACCTGTGGCTGAAAGGAGTAGGGTACTGGCCCCATATGCTGGAGGTGGCAGGTTCAAACCCAGCCCTAGCCAAAAAAACGCAAAAAAGGAGAAAGGAGAGGGGGTGGGTAGAAGCAAATATTGACAAAAAGAAGAGAGGCACAGAAAGAGGGGAACAGGAGCAATATAGGTGTACAGTAGGGTACTTTGACTCAACCTTAAGAACCTCCAACCTCTTTTTTTTTTTTTTTTGCAGTTTTTGGCTGGCGCTTGGTTTGAACCCACCACCTCCAGCATATGGGGTTGATGCCCTACTCCTTTGAGCCTCAGGCACTGCCCTCAAGTTCTTTTTTTTCAGTTATTAGCTGGGGCCGGGTTTGAATGTACCACCTCCAGTACATGGGGCTGGCATCCTACTCCTTGAGGCATAGGTGCCACCCTCTTTTACTTTTTTTTTTTTTTTTAAGATGAATAGGACTTTATTTATTTATTTATTTATTTTTGAGACAGAACCTTAAGCTGTCGCCCTGGGTAGAGTGCTATGGCATCACAGCTCACAGCAACCTCCAACTCCGGGGCTCAAGTAATTGTCCTGCCTCCGCCTTCCAAGTAGCTGAGACTACAGGCACCTGTCACAACGCCAGGCTATTTTTTGGTTGCAGCCGTTATTGTTGTTTTGTGGGCCCAGGCTGGTTTGGAACCTGCCAGCTCAGGTGTATGTGGCTGGTGCCTTAGCTGCTCGAGCCATAGTCGCTGAGCTACAACCTCAAACTCTTGAGCTTAAGCGATTCTCTTGCCTCAGCCTCCCAAGTAGCCAGGCCGCCACCACAACGCCTGGCTATTTTTTTGTTGTTCTTGTTTAGCAGGTCTGGGCCATATTCAAACCCTCCAGCCCTGGTACATGTGGCCGGTGCCCTACCCACTAAGCAATTGGCACCAAGCCTTGCCTGGAGTTTTCATTTATTTATTTTTATTTTTATTTTTTTTTGAGACATAGTCTCAAGCTGTTGTCTTGGATAGAGTGCTGTGGCATCACAGCTCATAGCAACCTCCAATTCCTGGGCTCAAGCGATTCTCCTGCCTCCACCTCCCAAGTAGCTGGGACTACAGGCACCTGCCACAATGCCTGGCTATTTTTTGGTTGCAGCCGTCATTGTTTGGTGGACCCAGGCTGGATTTGAACCCACCAGCTCAGGTGTATGTGACTGGCATCTTAGCCGCTTGAGCCACAGGCGCCAAGCCTGCCTGCGCTTTTTTTTTTTTTTTTTAAGTTTTTATTTATTTATTTTTTTTCTGGGTGTAGTTTTCTACATGTGTGATCCTGTCATTTGCATACAGAGATAATTGTATTGTGCACATACATTTTCTTTCTTCCTATATCTTCCTTTCTTTCCTTCTTTCCTGTTCTGTCATCATAGCTCACAGCAACCTCCAACTCCTGGGCTTCGGCAATTCTCTTGCGTCGGTCTCCCGAGTGGCTGGAACTGGCAGGCACCTGCCACCACACCCGGCCTGAACCCAACACCTTCGGCATATGGGTCCAGCGCCCTACTCGATGAGCCACAGGCGCCGCCCCTGCCTGCACTTTTTAATGAATTTTTTTTTTTTTTTTTGTAGAGACGGAGTCTCACTTTATTGCCCTCGGTAAAATGCCTTGGTGTCACACAGCTCACAGCAACCTCCAACTCCTGGGTTTAGTCGATTCTCTTGCCTCAGCCTCCCAAGTAGTGAGGACTACTGACTCCTGCCACAAGGCCCAGCTATTTTTTTGTTGCAGTTTGGCCAGGCCCAGGTTTGAACCTGCCACCTTTGGTATATGGGGCATGCACCCTAACCACTGAGCCACAGGCACTGCCCTTTAATGAACTTTTTTAAGCACCTACTTCATGCTTAAGGTAGAGTCATTTGCCCAAGGGTACAGAGCTAGTAAGGGACTAGGGCTCATTTATTCTACCTGAATTCTGTGCTTTGGGAGGACAGGCTCAGGTTCTTTTCTCTTATGCTAACACCACAGCCTCCAAGGCCCCTGACCTGCCTATAATACCTGCCTCATGACTAGTCTTCCCTGTCTTTTTAGCCCATCCAGCTAAATCCCTTTTCTGTAAAGGATCAGTGCCTAAGTGGTACCCTTCCCCTATGGACTGTATGTTGCCTTATAAGTGAAAGTCCTTCCGCTTGCCATTCAGGAACCCTAGAGGGTGAATGAGCCTTGCTACCAGCCTTGCTGACCCATTCAGCCTACTTATTGCTGACATCTCCTTATGGCCATCTCCACCTGGCCTTGAGGCTGTGGAAGCACTGAGAGATCAGGCTGAGTGTGTTCTAGCCATCAAGTGAGCACTGAGTTATCTTTTCTGTAGTTTGTTGTGTTTTGTTTGTTTGTTTGTTTGTTTTTGAGACAGAGTGTCACTTTGTCATCCTCAGTAGAGTGCTGTGATGTCAGCTCACAGGAACCTCAAACTCTTGGGCTTAAGCGATTCTCTTGCCTCAGCCTCCCAAGTTGCTGGGACTATAGGCGCCCGCCACAACACCCAGCTATTTTTTGTTGCAGTTGTCATTGTTGTTTTTTTTAGCTGGCTCTGGCCAGATTCAAACCCGCTAGCCTGAGTGTACGTGGCTGGCGCTATAACCACTGTGCTATAAGTGCCAAGCCTCTCTATTTGTTTTTCATTGGTTAGGCAACCATTGTCCCAAATTCAAAAGGTATGAAAGCATATTCAGAGTGGCGCCTGTGGCTCAGTGAGTAGGGCACCGGCCCCATATACCGAGGGTGGCAGGTTCAAACCTAGCCCTAGCCAAACTGCAACAAACATATAGCCAGGTGTTGTGGCCAGCACCTGTAGTCCCAGCTACTCAGAAGTCTGAGGCAAGAGAATCAGCTAAGCCCAAGAGCTGGAAATTGCTGTGAGGTGTGACACCACGGCACTCTACCGAGGGTGACAAAGTAAGACTGTCTCTAAAAAAAAAAGAAAGAAAGGATATTCAGAGAAAAGGAAGGCTCCAACTTGGAGACAAGCCTGTTGGCTGTGCCTTGCTTTTTTCTCTGCAAGTACCTAGATATCCAAAAAACTATAAGTCAACTCATGGTAGGATATTAAGTAAAAGATACCAGGATACAGAATTGTTTTGTTTTGTTTTTGAGACAGAGCCTCATGCTGTCACCCTGGATAGAGTGCCGTAGCATCACAACTCACAGCAACCTCCAACTCCTGGGCTCAAGCGAATCTCCTGCCTCTACCTCCCAAGTAGCTGGGACTATAGGTGCCCGCCACAACACCCGGCCATTTTTTGGTTGCATCTGTCGTTGTTTGGTGGGCCCGGGCTGGATTCGAACCCACCAGCTCAGGTGTACATGGCTGGCGCCTTAGCCCGTTGAACCAGAGGCGCTGAGCCTCCCAGAATTGTTTTAATTCATAGATTCAGTGCTTCTTTCCTGTAGTAAATTAACCTTGAGGCTACTTAAACTCTTTCAACTTCAGTTCTTTTTTTTTTTTTTTTTTTCAACTTCAGTTTTTTCATCTATAAAGGTCGTCTGGTAAGAGTACCTCCCTCAGAGAGGAGTGACCAGGATTAGATAACTTAACCCACATAAACTTTTACTTAGCACTATACATTTACATTGGCCCTCAATAAGTGTTAGCTATTGCTAATGTATAGTGCTAAGTAAGAAGTTTATGTGGCTTAATAATAACAACAAATTATTTATGTTTTGGGGCCAGGAACAGTAGCTCAAGCCTGTAATCTTAACACTCAGGGAGGTGGAGCTTGAGCCAGGAGTTGAAGAGCAGACTGAGCAAGAGTAAGACCCTGTCTTTAAAACTAGCCAGGTATTGTAGCAGCCACCTGTCATCCCAGCTACTTGGGAGGCTGAGGCAAGAGGATCGTTTGAGCCCAGGCATTTGAGGTTACTGTGAGCTGTAATGACATGGCACTCTACTGAGGGTGACAAAATCTGTCTTAAAAAAAAAATTATTTAGGGGCGGCGCCTGTGGCTCAGTGGGTAGGGCCCTAGCCCCATTTACTGAGGGTGGCAGGTTCAAACCTGGCCTCAACCAAACTGCAACAAAAAAATAGCTGGGCATTGTGGCGAGCACCTATAGTCCCAGCTACTGGGGAGGCTGAGACAGGAGAATCACCTAAGCCCAGTTGTTGGAGGTTGCTATGAGTTGTGACGCTACAGCACTCTACAGAGGGCAATAAAGTGAGACTCTATCTCTATTAAAAAAAAAAAATTATTTAGGCTCGTTGCTCGTAGCACAGTGGTTCCGGCACTGGCCACATGCACCAAGGCTGGCATGTTCAAACCCAGACTGAGCCAGCTAAACAACAATGGCAACTGCAACCAAAAAATAGCAGGGCATTGTGGCAGGCACCTGTAGTCCCAGCTACTTGGGAGGCTGAGGCAGAGACATGGCGCCTGCACTAAAAGCCTCAGCCTCCCAAGTAGCTAGGACTACAGACTCCCACCACAACGCGCGGCTATTTTTTGGTTGCAGGTGTCATTTTAGTAAGCCCTGGCCGGGCTCCGAACACGCCAGCCTTGGGGTATGTAGCTGGCGCCCTACTTACTGAGCTGTGGGCACCAAGCCAGTATTTAATTTTTTAAAAGGGCATACTCTGAACCTATTCCCTTGGGATTTGAGTTGATGTGGTCCTGGTAAAGGACTGTTTCCTGCACTTTTAATTATGCTAGTGACTCTGCCAATAGCACCTTTCCCCTTGCCCTTGATAATGCCTTTGTTTGGACTACAGGAGAGCCCAAAGGATGGCTGCTGACATGCAGAGGAAGAGAAGCAGTGAATATCCTGATGACACATTGGCTCCTTCTGATGGACAGAATGTGGAGAGAGCTGAGAGCCCCACACCAGGACTGGCCCAGGGAATGGAGCCAGGTATAGGCAGAGTGTACAGCCCAGCTAGCTGACAGCTAGAGCAGGCTCCAGGGGGAAAATTAGGATTCCCAACCACATTCTCCTTCCCATTTGTTAATATATTTATCAGTCACTCATTGGATATTTTTAAAGTGCTGAGAACAGGGTTTATTCTCTATCTGGTCTTTCTCTGCATTTCACATTGTGCCTCTTGTCCTGTGCTCTCTGGCTGCCAGTGTGGGCTCTTCTCTTGTTCCTTGAGTCTATAGGGCACCACCTCCCTCACTCCCTCTCTCCTCCTTAACTCTCAGTTTAAATATTTTCTCCTCACAAATTAGGCCTACTATATTCACACTTTGTGTAGAACCCTAGCCATTTTACAGTTTTATTTGTTTATGTATATATTGTTCATCTCTCAAGATTGTGAGCACTTTGAGCACAGAGCACAGTGCTTGGTACAGTGCTAAACTCAGAGACTCAAAATATATCTGACAAATTATTTTATAAAAAAAGTCAGTAGGCTTGGTGCCTGTGGCTCAAGCGGCTAAGGCGTCAGCCACATATACCTGAGCTGGTGGGTTCGAATCCAGCCTGGGCCCGCCAAACAACAATGACAGCTACAACCAAGAAATAGCCAAGTGTTGTGGCGAGTGCCTATAGTCCCAGCCACTTGGGAGGCGGAGGCAGGAGAATTGCTTGAGCCAAGGAGTTGGAGGTTGCTGTGAGCTGTGATGCCACAGCACTCTACCCAGGGTGATAGCTTGAGGCTCTGTCTCAAAAAAAAAAATGTCAGTAAAGCTGACTGAACGACTATAGTGGCTCCTGCCTGTAATCCTAGCACTCTCGGAGGCTGAGGAGGATGGATTGCTTGCGCTCACAAGTTTGAGACCAGCTTTGAGCTAGAGACCCTGTCTCTAAAAAAAAAAAAAAAAAAAAAGCCAGGTGTTGTGGCAGGTGCCTATTGTCCCAGCTACTTTGAAGGTTGAGGTAAAAGAATCACTTGAGCCCAAGAGGTTGAGGTTGCTGTGAGCTATGATGCCATGGCACTTTACCAAGGGTGACAAGGTGAGACTCTCAAAAAAAAAGAATTTCTTTAAAATAAATAAATAAATAAATAAAAATTTTAAAGAAAGTCTGTAAAGGAAAACTGACACAGTCCCTGCCCCGGGGGAGTCAGAGGCTAGTGTAGCCATTACAGTAGAGCCAGTCAAGAGCTATGGCCTTAGTGAGGTCAGGGAGCATTCTTCCAAGGAGAGAAACTCAGTGAGTATGGGAGGTGCTACAGGCATAGGGCAAGGTGTTGGGCACCCAGCAGTGACCAGTAAGATGCCTGCTCTTGACAGGTACCATTGTAAATAGGGAGAATGAAAGTAACTGGCAAGTGCCACAAGGGAACTCTAAGAGGGAGATGGAGTGCCTTTGGAAGTCAGGTGAAGATACTAACATCTTCCCTGAAAGCTGAAGTATGATAAGCAACCAACCATGTAGGGAAATAGGAGATAGCAAGACAGCAGAGCTCTTTGGGGTAGGGTGGCAGCATACTGATGTTGTCCAAAGAACAGATGGAAGAAAGCCAGTGTGACTGAGAGTGGCAAGGGAGTAGGCTGTGATATGGGAGTGGGGGAGGCAGGCAGATACCAGCCACTACTGCTACATGAGGGGTTCAAGTCTTATTTCCAGTGTGATGGGAGGAGACTGGTGGGCTATAAGTTACAGAGAAGCCTGATCTATAGCAGACAGTGGCAAGAAGAAAAAGTGGCTTGGCCCTGTCATGCTAGAGTGACCATGTTAGGCACCTTGCTGGTGAGAATGTCTGTCAACAGTCACCCCTCTAAGCACCAGTGCTTTTGGCCTGCAGGTGCTGGGCAGGAGGGTGCCATGTTTATCCATGCCCGTTCCTACGAGGACCTGACTGAGTCAGAGGATGGGGCAGCTTCTGGGGACAGCCCCAAGGAGCATGCTGGAGGTCCCCCACCGTTGCCTACAGACATGCGCCAGATCAGCCAGGACTTTAGTGAGCTAAGCACCCAGCTGACAGGTGTGGCCCGGGACCTGCAGGAGGAGATGCTGCCAGGAAGCTCTGAGGACTGGCTGGAACCCCCAGGGGCAGTTGGGCGACCAGCCACAGAGCCTCCGAGGGAGGGAACAGCTGAGGGGGATGAGGAGGACACCACGGAGGCATGGCGCCTGCACCAGAAGCATGTCTTCGTGCTGAGTGAGGCAGGGAAGCCTGTGTACTCCCGCTATGGGTCTGAGGAGGCACTTTCCAGCACTATGGGTGTTATGGTTGCCCTGGTGTCCTTCCTGGAGGCAGACAAGAACGCCATCCGCTCCATCCATGCAGGTGAGCCACCTGGAGAAGGGAATGGGGAGGGCACCCTTAGCCAAGGTTAATTTATACCAGACTTTGAACCCTCAGAGACTAGAGGGCTGAAATATGCTGTATGACTGTTGGTAAGTCCCTCTACCTCTGTGAGCCTTAAGGTCCTCACCTGAAGAGAAGATAACACTGCCACTCATTGGGCTGATGGGGCTGATGGGACTGTGAACCCAAGGTGGCTCTTACATGGGCTTTGCCACTGGAGAGGATGAGATCTCCCTAAGTGACAAAAACAAACAAACCAATCTAGGTCCTGGCTCAGCGCCTGTGGCTCAAGTGGCTAAAGCGCCAGCTACATACACCTGAGCTGACAGGTTCAAATCCAGCCTGGGCCTGGCAAACAGCATTGATGGCTGCAACAAAAAAATAGCCGGGCATTGTGGTGGGCGCCTATAGTCCCATTTACTTGGGAGGAAGAGGCAGGAAAATCGCTTGTGCCTGGGAGTTGGAGGTTGCTGTGAGCTGTGCCGCCACAGCACTCTACCAAGGGTGATAAAGTGAGACTCTGTCTCTACAGAAAAAAAAAAAAAAAAAGCCAGGTGTGGTGGTGGGTGCCTGTAGTCTCACCTACCTCCCAGCTACTTGGGAGGCTAAGGCAAGAGAATTGCTTAATGTCAAGAGTTTGAGGTTGCTGTGAGATGTGACACCATGGTACTCTACTGAGGGTGGCATAGCGGAAAAAGGAAAGGAAAGGAAAAGGAAAAAGAAAGAAAACAAAACAAAACAAAAAACAAAAAAACCCAAAAAACAAAAAACAACCCAGGTCCAGAGCCTCACCCCAGCCCTTTCTAGTTGACTTAGCACTTAGCATAAGAATGTATGCTTTGGCTCGGTGCCTGTGGCTCAACAGGGTAAGGCACCAGCCTCATACACCTGAACTGGCGGGTTCAAAGCCAGCCTGGGCCCGCCAATTAACAATGACAGCTGCAACCAAAAAATGGCCGGGTGTTGTGGCGGGTGCCTGTAGTCCCAGCTACTTAGGAGGCGGAGGCAGGAGACTCGCTTGAGCCCAGGAATTGAAGGTTGCTATGAGCTATGATGTAACAGCACTATCCAGGGTAATAGCATGAGGCTCTGTCTCAAAAAAAAAAAAAAATGTATGCTTTGCTGGAGCCTGGCATGGTTGCTCTCTGCCTGTAATCCAATGCTGTGGGAGGTTGAGAAGGACTTGCTTGAGCTCAGGAGTTGGTGACTTGCCTGAGCAAGAGTGAGACCCTGACTCATAATAAAATGAAAAACTCAGCTGGGCCCCATGGCAAAAGCCTGTAATCCCAGCAGCTTCCGGAGTCTGAGGATGCGGTGAGCTATGACGCCATTACACTCTGTTCAGGGCATAGGGTGGGACTCTGTCTCAAAAAAAAAAAAGTATGTTTTTCTGAAGAGCCTCCTGTGTTTCTGGGGTAGCTAGTCTGTGAAGCAAGTGGCAGGGATAGGCCCACAGTCCTCAAACAGGGCGACGGGCTGTTTTTATCCTCAACATGCATAATCCCCTACTGTGTACACAGCACTGAGTAAGGAAGTAATATGGAAAGTTAAGGGCTGTGCAGGAAGGTCAGGCTCTGAGAAAGTGAAGGGTGAAGCTAACACTCTGTTCCCTCCCCCTGTTCCCCCCAGAAGGCTACAAGGTAGTATTTGTTCGCCGGAGCCCACTGGTGCTGGTGGCAGTGGCACGCACGCGGCAGTCAGCACAGGAGCTGGCACAGGAGCTGCTCTACATCTACTACCAGATCCTGAGCCTTCTTACCGGTGCACAGTTGAGCCACATATTCCAGCAGAAACAGAACTATGACTTGCGGCGCCTGCTATCAGGCTCTGAGCGCATCACTGACAACCTGCTACAGCTCATGGCACGAGATCCCAGCTTCCTAATGGGGGCAGCACGGTGCCTGCCCCTGGCCGCAGCTGTGCGTGATGCTGTGAGTACTAGCCTGCAGCAGGCACGTGCACGCAGCCTGGTCTTCTCCATCCTACTGGCCCGCAACCAACTCGTGGCACTTGTGCGCCGCAAGGACCAATTCCTGCACCCCATTGATTTGCACCTGCTCTTTAACCTCATTAGTTCTTCCTCCTCCTTTCGTGAGGGCGAGGCCTGGACTCCTGTGTGCCTGCCCAAGTTCAATGCAGCTGGTTTCTTCCATGCACACATCTCTTATCTGGAGCCTGACACCGACCTCTGTCTGCTGCTCGTCTCTACTGACCGTGAGGACTTCTTTGCTGTCTCTGACTGCCGCCGCCGCTTCCAAGAACGCCTTCGCAAGCGTGGAGCCCAAGTGGCACTGCGAGAGGCACTGCGCACACCCTACTATAGTGTTGCCCAAGTGGGTATCCCTGACCTGCGCCACTTCCTCTATAAGTCAAAGAGCTCTGGACTCTTCACCAGGTGAGGGAATGTCCAGAGGGCATTGCTTCAGGGAGACTGGGACATGGGGCGGGAGTAAGCTGGTTGGTCCTGAGCCCTGGGATGCAGCCTTGAAGCTCATCTCTCCCCATAAGACAAACATACTGGGTCTTGTTTAATTTACTTTGGCACCAGAAACCCAGATTCTTCATCACCCCACAGGCACACACCTCACAACTTCATTATCCAGAGGCCTGGAAATGTTCGGTATACCTAGCAGAGGAAGCTGAACAGAGGTCTCCTGGGTGCCTTGCCCTGGAGCAACTCTTAGGGGTCATTTTGGTCTAGCCCAGGATGCAGAGGCCTTCTGTAATCTTTCCTCCAGCAGAAAGCCTGGGCCGATAAGGTCTCTTTCCTTCCTTTACCCCCTTTTGGCCCAGAGGGTTCAAAGCTTACCTTTGCTCCAAATCTGTCATTCTACCTTAGACACCTAAACTTAGATTGGTCTCTCTAAGGATCACCAAAGGCACCATGAACTTGATGGGGTGGGAGGGGACAGAGCTCCAGGTAAATTGGCCCAACCCTGTCTTGGGGAATCTGTTGTGATAAAGAGACAATACCCTGTCCTAAAGGAGCATATGGAGGGTAGGACACATGTTGGAATCTCTCTGGCTAGGAACAGGTGTTTCTGGATCTCCAGAGAAAGCAAATGGAAGTCATTCCTTTGCAAACCCATTCCCCTATCTGCAGCCCTGAGATTGAGGCCCCGTATACCAGTGAAGAGGAGCAAGAACGGCTGCTGGGCCTCTACCAGTACCTGCATAGCCGTGCCCACAATGCCTCCCGCCCACTCAAGACCATTTACTACACAGGCCCCAACGAGAACCTCCTAGCCTGGGTAAGGTGGCCCTGGGATGAGCTGGGCTTCATGGAAGTACTGGGTAGGGGCCACAGGGGCATTTAATCTAGATGACCAGCCTTTGCCCCCTCCTCTAGGTGACAGGTGCCTTTGAGCTCTACATGTGCTACAGCCCCCTGGGGACCAAGGCATCAGCTGTCAGTGCCATCCATAAGCTGATGCGCTGGATTCGCAAAGAGGAAGACCGCCTCTTCATTCTCACGCCTCTCACCTATTGATGGAAATGTGGGTAGGCTTAGCTCTCCTAGGCCTACTGGGCAAGGGAAGCCATGGGAGCCTCCAGGTGGGGCAGGCCCCTCTTGCTCAGCCAGCAGGCAAGGACTGTGGGTTGGTATGAGCATTAAAGTGCTTTGGAGAAGACACTTGAACCCTGTCACTGTCCCTTCACTCTCATTCGCATCTGACAGATCTTCCTCCATAGCTCCTGCTCCTATTCCCCATACAAAGGGGCACGTGCGGCTCGGCACCTGTGGCTCAGCCGGCTAAGGCACCGACCAGGTACACCTGAGCTGGCGGGTTCGAATCCAGCCCTTGCCCGCCAAACAACAATGACGGCTGCAACCAAAAAATGGCCAGGTGTTGTGACGGGCACCTGTAGTCCCAGCTACTTGGGAGGCAGAGGCAGGAGACTTGCTTGAGCCCAGGAATTGGAGGTTGCTGTGAGCTGTGATGT
>CAUYON010064227.1:0-18456 GCA_963573935.1 Arctocebus calabarensis | reverse complement strand
TACATGTATACCATGGAATATTAAGCAGCCTTAGAGAAAGATGGAGACTTTACCTCTTTCATGTTTACATGGATGGAGCTGGAACATATTCTTCTTAGCTAAGTATCTCAAGAATGGAAGAAAAAGTATCCAATGTACTCATCCCTACTATAAAGCTGATTTAAAGGTTTCATATGAAGACTATAACCCAACTATAGCACAAGAATATGGGGAAAGGGGCAAGGGAGGGAAGGGGAAGTGGGAGGTTGGGTTGGAGGGAGGATAATTGGTGGGGCCACACCTATGGTGCATCTTAGAAGGGTACAGGTGAACCTTACTAAATGCAGAATACAAATGTCTTCATACAATAAGTAAGAAAATGCCCTGAAGGCTACGTTAAACAGTTTGATGAAAACGTTTCAGATTGTATATGAAGCCAGTACATTGTACCCCTTGATTGCACTAATGTACGCAGCTATGATTTAATGAAAGAAAGAAAGAAAGAAAGAAAGAAAGAAAGAAAGAAAGAAAGAAAGAAAGAAAGAAAGAAAGAAAGAAAGAAAGAAAGAAAGAAAGAAAGAAAGAAAGGTACATCTACAGATTTGAGAGGTAAAGGAAGGGGAAGAGGCACCACTGCGCATCTTCTTGGAGCTGGGTACAGGAGTGTGTGGAAGCTGGGAGGGGCTGTCATTCCAAGGCAGCCTGCCACAGTCCTCCTCAAAGTCAGGGGCATTTCGGGGGAGCTGGAAGTTACTTGTAGATCACATTAATTCCCAGTCCATTTGGCACCATCTGGCAGTATCACTTTCCTCTTCTTCTCCTTCCCTTTTTATGAATCAGTGCATTTAACAACCCATTGTGAAGAGCATCACAGGACTGAGCCAAATCATCCTACACTCCACTGGAAACTGAACAGAGCTGAGGTCACTAGGACTGGGTGGAGGGGGCAACTGTCCCCAGTAAGGAAGAAGTTAACCCACCTTTAGCTTTATTGAATACAAGGGAGAAAATAGCCTGAGGGTGAGTGGGCTTTGGGTTTGAGAATCAAAATATTCTGGGTTAAAATTCCAACTCCACAACTTACCTGCTGTTTGGCCCATTCTATTGCATAACCTCTGAGTTTCAATATTACTGTCTATTAAGCTGAAATAATAGCTATCTTGAGGCTGTGGTAAGGGTTAGTCATAATGCTCAGTCCAGAAAAAAGAAGTATCACCTAGAAGCAGAATGGATTGTGGAAAGTAGCCATGGAAAGGCACTTAACTACCTCATTCCCTTCTTGACTTTGGCAGAGATGATAGGAGTGATGGTACATAGGTCCAGAAGGAAAATATCATGTCAGGTGCTAGCCCTGGGTGCTATGCAACCTGCCTTGACTTTTTGAACAAGGTGTGAATATCTTTCTCTAGGAAATTGGATTATTATCTGAAGGCTAAAGATGGTCAAGTGTTTTATTAAATGTAAGAAGCCATGTTAGCACCCACCAACATAGTGGTCATAAAAAAAAGGGCTGGCTTGAAAAAGTTTCAGAACTATAATGGCCTCAGCAAGCTGTCTGTCCCTCTGCCCAGTTTCACTCTAAGCCACATGGATGACCCAGAATAATATAGCCAGTCCACAGAAGGGGACTGGATCTGGCAAACAAAAATGTGAAGAAGCCCAGAATATAGCATGTCTCTGTATCTCCATAATATCCCCCTACCCTCAGACGTTTCTTTTTTTTTTTTTTCTTTTTTATATTGGGACGGAGTCTTACTTTGTCACCCTAATTAGAGTGCTATGGCATCACAGCTCACAGCAACCTCAAACTCTTCAGCTTAAGCAAATCTCTTGCCTCAGCCTCCCAAGTAACTGGGACTACAGGTGCCACCACAATGCCCAGCTATTTTTGGTTGTAGTTGTCATTGTTTGGCAGGCCCAGACTGGGTTTGAACCCGCCAGCTCTGGTGTATATGGCTGGCACCCTAGCCACTGAGCTACAAGTGCCAAGCCCCCCAGACATTTCATAATGCTACTGAGTTCTCATGGTGACAAAAGACAGTGTCCCTTCCAGCACTAGTATATTATTTCTCAAGTACAAACACAAGTGAATACTGGCTTTATACAAATCTCTAAATTCCAATTCCAAATTTCTAAAAGACAGAATGTTATTGACTCAACTTAAATCCAGTGGCAGCCGGTTCACTGTCACCTGAGGATCAGGGCCACAAACATGGTCACCAGGCCTTCCTCTGGATCAGTGAACCAATGCCCATGCAGAGGCCTGACAAAAGGAAACTAAACAAGTGTTGAAATCTGGGCCTTGAACAGCAGCAACCCCACATACCTTTCCCAGTATCCAAAGGACTGTCAGAACTTCACATAACTGTTCCCATGTATGACTCAAGTCAGGTGAAATAGGGTCAAGGTGGCACTATGGGTTCAGGAGAAGCTAACCTGCAGGGGGTTAGAGGAAGAACAATATCCAGGTCTTTGTTCCACTAAATGTTAGGTCAATGGAGACTCTTCCACCTTTTGTCCCATACTTCATTCACTTCTTAAAGCACTTTATTTTTATTTTAATTTGATTATTAATTCTCCTAATCAAAGATCATACACAAATATCATGATCCAGACTACCATGCTGTAAAAGTACATCTTAGAAACTATGCATCACTTGGCAAATCTTTTCTTTCCATAATTTCTGCATCAAGAGTTTATCAGCCTTCCCATAACCAAAATAATGAATGCAAGAATTTTTCCCCACACGTTAAAGCAAACTGCCAGCTGACACTCTTTGCAGTATCCACCCGACCCAATCACCCAGATAAATTCTGCTGTCACTTTTACAGAGGCTCTTATATGAATCTGGATATTTTATCATTTGAGATTTCACATTGACAAATTTCCAAAATTAGCTCATTTTATGTTCTTGCAAATCATCACACTGGGGTAATGAAGAATGAGTGTTCATGACAGGAAATGGTTTAACAGATGCGACAGAGCACATCAATCATTTTTTTTTGTCTTCTTCATGACTGCCTTAACCCCCTCCTCCATTGAATTTCTTCCCTGAACTATGACAATATTATTAGACTGAGTTTCTAGAAAAAGTTGGCACATAGAGTAACTCTAAGGCACTGGCTCTGATTAACAGTGCTGTCCTGATGCTCCGTTAAAGAAAAATCCAGAGGCCACGTCTGGGCTCAGTTGGAAGAACTGATATTTCCTATCCCTGCATCTTTCTTCCAAAAGGTCATGGGCCAAATAAGAGTGCATCATGCATACTATGGCTCAAATGTCATGGAGGCTGGCATCTGAGCGAGTGTTGTTGCTATGATGCCGGCATTAAATTATGTGGCATATAGTTTGACTTTGACATCCTTGAGGGATAGAACTACAAAGTTTTGCACACCCACTACCGTGGAAACAATCCTCAGTATTTATTAAACAGCATGAGTTCAGCACTGTTTGAAGTAGGTTTCGTTTTAGTTTCCACAACTGTTCTATGAATGAGGCACCATAATTATATTCTTTTTAGAGAAGAAGAAAAGAAGTTAAGTAACATACACATGGTTACAGAGATAGGGAGAGTTGAGCTAGAAACCTAGGCCAAGTTGTCTGAGACCAGAATTCTTAACCCCTGTGCTATGTGGGCTCCATAGCATAGGGAAGAAGCACTAAATGAGATGGAGGTGTAGGACGTTCAGGTAGGGACACTCATTAACTGTCTAATGTGTTCCTTCACAACAGCCTCACAGCTAGCCTGATTCAATCCTGGAGCTCTCCATATACCATCTCTTCTAAGCTCCCCCTAAATTCTATCTTGCTCCTGTGATTATTCTTGAACACAGGCCTTCAGGCTTGTGAGCAAGTGGTCAAAACTGTGACTACTATAGACACAACTCCACAGGCAACTAGTGCTGCATAACTAACTCTATGACTACATTTACAAGACCAGAATATGAAGAACAAAACTATACAAACAACCAGGAAAAAAAAAAACATGTGTAGGTTGCTATTTGTTACCAGCAACAGGGCCTTTTAATACAAATGCACAAATGTACTATCCTTCGGGGATCTGGACATAGCAGGGAACTGAACACATTTATGTTAAGATAACATCAAATCCCACTTCACTGTAGAAAAATGTTTTATGGAACTTGTTTGTGTTTATAATTCATTATGTGCTCAATTTTTTTCTACTCAGTTATCTCCAGTTTATTTTAAAGTACGTACCTTAAGAGCAAAGTAGTTGGCTAATCAGGACATTAGATCATATAAAAAGATGAAAGCCTCTTTCTGCAGAGGAAGAAATTGCTAGACAATTTATGAAAAAGTAGTTAAATTGTTTTAGACGAAAATATTAACTGAGGAGAAAAACTGCATTCTTAGAAGGGAGTTTGAATTAAAAGAGAGTCAAATAGCCAGGCTTTGTGGCGGGTGCCTGTAGTCCCAGCTACTTGGGAGGCTGAGGCAAGAGAATGGCTTAAAACCAGGAGTGGGAGGTTGCTGTGAGCTGTGATGCCACAGCACTCTATCAAGGGCGATATAGTGAAACTCTGTCTCAAAAAAATAATAATAATAAAATAGAGTCATTTCATTTCAGATTTTTTTATTCAATCCCCCCAAAAGGTAAATGCTATAGCCTCTTTTATCTATTCCAAGTCCTTAAACAGTTATGAAATTATATTTTGAAAACCATATCTGTTTTCTTATGAAACTTCAAGATGGAACAGAAGAAAACAATATTTATCATGTGAGGAAACATGCTCTATCACTCTTTTCGTTCTGACAATGAGATTATGTATGAGAAGGTACATGGGAAAGTTGTTTCAAAATCTCATAATTCTGGTAACATGAAATACCTCCCACACTCAAGATCCCAGAAGTCAGAGTGTGGAGTGTGTTTTCCATAAAGAAAGGCTTCCCTGAATATTTTCCTTATTCTTTTGAACATTTTCATTTCCTCTGAATATTTCTTCAACTCTTTTCACAAGGTTACTGGAATCTCTAAAAATAACAAATGAAAATAGTGCTGTAATGAATTAATTCCTTCAGAAAAAGGATCACAGATGACAACATGATTGTGCAAATTCCACTAGAAACTAGATATTTATAGACTGGGTCCTTATTTGAATTATTCTATTCTATAAAGCTGCCCATAAAACAGTGGAAGAAACCTAGTGGGATCTCAGGATTTGTGGTACTAATAGATACCATATTGAATGACCAGCTTAAATAAATTTAAATGCAAAAGATTGTATTCTTTTCAATGGTCACGTTAACCAAATTGGTAAATATGTATATACATTTTTTTAAATTTCAAAATTCTATGGGGACACAAATGTTTTGGTTACATGAGTTGCTTTTGGGCAGTTTAAGCCGAAGTTACAAGTGAACCTTTCACCCAGATAGAGTGCATTGTACCCATTAGGTGGGAATTTACTCTACCCCTTCTTCATCCTCCCACTTAGCTTGCTTTCTTGTTGAGAAAAACTCTTATTGAGTTTTTACTATTATATGTGCATATGGGTGTTGATCTATTCATTCTAATTTAATAGTGAGTGCATGGGGTTTTTGTTTTTCTATTCCCATGATACTTCACTTAGAAGAATGATCTCCAATTCCATCCAGGTTGTTACAAAAGGTCTTAGTTCACCAGAAACCTCAGAGGTTTAGAAACCAGTTGGTCTTCTAAAAAGATCAAAAGCAAAAAAGGAGTGGATTTAGGAAGTAAATCATGGCTCCAGTGGACTGCAGCTAAAGGTGAGAGTTTCACCGAAACCCTGGAGATGGTTAATGCAAGGAGCCTGAAAGACCCAAAAGCATTAAGCATACTAAGCCCTTTTCTTCTCATTGAGGTAAAATTCCTGTAGTATAAAACTCTCCATTTTAAAGGGAAAAATCTAGTAGCATTTAGTTCATAACATAGTGCAGCCATCACCTGTAACTAGTTCCAAAGCATTTCATCATTTCAAACCAAATCTTGCATGCATCAAGTAGTCATTTCTCCCTCCCCATAATCCCTGACAACCACCAACCTGCTTTCTACCTCTATGGACTTGCCTACTGTGGATATTTCCTGTAAATGCAATAATTTCATATGTGTATGATTTGTGTGTCTGAGAAAAATGTTTTTCAGGTTCATTCACATTCCTCTGTGTAGCTAAATAACATTCCATTGTAAGTATCTACCACATTTTTTGAATCCACTCACTGATGGATTTGGGGGGGTTCCACCTTTTGGCTATAGTGAATAGAGGTACTATGAATATTAGTCTACAAGTATTTGTTCAAGTACCTGTTTTCAATTCTTTGGGGTATATATCCATAGAATTGCTAGATCATATGCTAATTCTCTATTTAAGTTGCTGAGGAAATGTCAGATTGCTTTTAACAGTGAATATGCTGTTCCACATTCCACCAGAAGCATATGAGGATTCCACTTTCTTCACATCTCCACCCACATGTTATTTTATACTTTTTAATTAGTATTATCATGTTCATCCTACTGAGTGTTAAGTGCTCTCTCTTGATTTGCATATCCCTAATGACTAATGGCGTCAAGCATTTTATCATGTGCTTGCTGGCCATTTGGTTATCTTTTTTGGAGAAATATTTATTCATGTTGTTGGTTCATGTTTTAATTGAGTATTTGTCTTTTTGTTGTTGATTTGTAAAAGTTCTTTATGTATTCTGGATAATAGACCCTCGCCAGATGTATGACTTGCAAATATTTTCTCCCATTACGTAGATTGTTTTTTCACTGTCTTATAATGTTCTTTGATGACAAATGTTAATTTTGATTTGGTTCAATTTGTTTATTTTTCTTTCTTTGCTTGGACTCTCAGTGTCTTGCCAAGCCTCTTGATGGTTGCCCGTAGGTTGGTTTTCCCCAGTTCCATGATTTGATGAGATGAGATGCCAGTCTTCTTGCCTTCTGCTCCATCCGGAGTGAACCTACTTGATTTCTCATGAGTGATCTACCCTCTATATCCTAACCTAGTGTCCTGTGATTATTCTCCCTGGTCCTTGCCTATTAGAAGTCCCTTCTTTTTTCCTTTTTCATCATCACAATGCCCATATTTTCAAAATACTTTTTTGATTCCCTAGGCTACAAATAAGCCCAAGATACTTAGCTTCAGAAATTAAAAACAAAGAAATTCGTCTCTAGATGTTCTAAAGCCTTCTCTAAAGAATTCCCTACCTCTCTCCTCTTATCAATAAAACCTCATGAAATATGGGGGATGGTGGCTCACACCTGTATTCTCAGTAGTCTGGGAGGCTGAGGCAGAAATATTCCTTGAGCTCATGAGTACAAGACCAGCCTGAGCAAGAGCAAGATCCCATCTCTACTAAAAACGGAAAAAAATAGCCAGGTGTTGTGGTTCATACCTGTAGTCCCAGCTACTCGAAAGGCTGAGGCAGGAAGACTGCTTGAGCCCCAAGAGTTTGAGGTTGCTATGATGCCACAGCACTCTAGCTTTGACAACAAAATGAGACTCTGTCTCAAAAGAAAATCTCACACTCACATTGACATTGTTTGGGAGAAGGTATTGGCCATACCACTAAACGTGACCTCAGAGAGGGCAGTATGCCAAATTCCAAGGACAGTTTACAATTCTGTTGTGGCTAATCTCCTCTGAAGTATAAGACATGACTTGTCAATTCTTTCTTTTTTGATTCTTTTCCCCACTTTTTGATTTCCATTACATAAACTTCAAAAGGCAACAATGTGTAGGTTAATCAAGCACATACCACAGCTACATTTCACCAAAGGAAAAAGGATGTTATCATTGTGAGCATTTATTTTATTCCCATTTTATAATTTGACTTATGGCTATGGCCTTGAGGTACACAAACATAAACTTCTTTGACATGTTTTGACATGAAAAATCAATCTGATATATAAACATTACAATTCTGCAAGGAGTACTAAAATTAGGAAAATGGGTATGACATGTTTCAATGAGTAAGTAGCATTACATATTTCCTTCAGAAGGTGATTGATAGCTGGGAGATCAGAAGCACCATCAGTCAGAGTTCAGAGATGGACAGCTCTTAGGAGTAGCACTGGCTCAAGCACATGAAAGACAAAATCTACAAAGCTGTTACATTAAAGGTGGCTACCAATTTACAAAAGGATGCTCTGATTTATGATGGGATTTAACCATGAGATTTTTTAAGTGGGTTTTCCACGTGTCACTAAGTGTTTATTAATAGTGCATTAGCTAGAAAAGAATTTAGGATGCTTGAAAGAACTCAGAAATAAAGTATGATTATATTGATCCACTGAGATTCAATATAAAACAAAGAGGTAGTATTTTTAAAGTGGTCGATGAATGTCCAAAGAAGCAAATGCTTTGACTTAGAATTCAACATACAACACAATCATAAATAACTTAAGCATAGTAAGACTTTATATTCTCATGGAAATAAAAAGTCCACAGGTAATATTTATCCCTCCATGTTGTTTGACTCAGTCTTACTCAGTTCATTATTGTCTTCCCAGTCTCCCTTCTTTGTGTTAACTCCTTTCCCATCTCATCATGACAAGATGGCTATAGGAGTTGCAGGCAACATCTCTCTACTGAAGGAGAAAGGAAATTGATGTTTCTTTCCTGCCGCACCTACCAAGCCATAAGATTAGTTCTCATTGGTTCAAATTGGTTCTAGGACTATCCCTGCACATTCTTGTTGTTGTTATTGATGCTGTTGTTGTTGTTGTTGCTGCTGCTATTGCTGCCAAGGGGATGCAGTGTGCTGAATGGCTCAGCCTGAGATAACATGTCAACTTCTGGAGCATGAGATGGAATCAGCTTCATCCAAGCCACACTTTCTGGGAGGCAAAGCAACTGTAGCTCTCCAGATGGAAATATGTAGATGTGTTTTTAACCAAAAGGAGGGAAATAAATGTGAGGTAGCTAAAAAAGAAAGAGCAAGTATTCATTATGCTCAGCACACGCGTGAAGTTTCTGGGTTACAGATTTGGTGTAAAACTAGAACCACAAAGGATTCTCACATCAACACCAGGGAACAGATATGGCTTCCACCAGCAGTGGAATGTTCAGCATTGCTACAAGACAGCCACCAGAAGCTTCTTCCATATATCAAATGTTTCTAGTTAGCAGGGCATCTTCCACTGAGAATTTCAAGCTAATTCTTTACAGGCTAAAATCTGTGTGTCCATACATACCTTCCTCATATGCTACCTTACAACCCAGTGCTTCCCTAAGCAGTGCAAATGAACAATCATAACCTAATTAGGAGATGGGAAGAGAAAGGACAAAAACTTTTATTTTCCTAATATTCCAAGAAATGAGGGTGAGAAATAAGCTGGTCTTGTGTGAGTTTTCCAAGTATCTGGAGTCTAGCATAAAAACAATGTAATTCAATAATTCAGTATAACTGGAAAAAAAGAATATAATTCTGTTTGAGTCTTATTTAAAAACAATGAGGCCACCAACTCCCACTTCAGCAACAGTGTTTTAGAAAACTAAGCTTCATAGGTGACTCCTGCTGCACATATAGATGGCTGCAGAGGGATAGCTCAGACCTCTAAGAGCAGCAGGATGGCCCTAATGATACCAAGTTCAAGAGACAAGCAAAGGCCGATGACTTTCGGGGTCTTGTCTTACTTCCCTCCTTTCATTTCTTCCTCCTCTTTGTGCAGAGTTTTTGCTGTTCTCACAAATCACAAAGGCTGCATCCAGTCTCAGCTCACTTTGTTAACTTCTTCTGCTGAAGGAGAGCTGCTCTACACAATTCCAGGCCAACGTCTTTGATGGAGAGAAGAACTCTAAATGTCAAATGTCCCAAAAGTTTATCCACATCATTCTAGAATGACAAGAGTGCTTCCAAGATAAATAAGTTTGTATCTAAAACTCCACAGGGCAACATTGGGAAGTAATATCTCAGGTCTAGCTATGACTCCTTTTAGGAGCAAAACACACACTCAAAAAAAATTATAAAATTTTTATCCTGATCCATCCATTGCATTCTTTATCACCTCTAGACATCTTATTTGTTACCATATCTTCACATTTAACTATGTTTCCCCCAACCTGGAAAATTCTTATTTTTATGCTATCTGTTATTCTACATCTTACCCATATTACTTCCTTCTCAATGATATCATCTCCTTGCCAGATCATTCTCTTCTATAGTGGTTACCTTTTCCTGAAATCCCATAGAACCCAACATCAGGATTACCCCTAATAATGCTTAATCATTAAATTTCTTGTTTTGCCTCATGTTTCTTATTTTTTCACCTATTTGGAGTTAAAATTATATACTCCTACAGGACTAGGCCCATCATTTGATATCCTGGTTCATAGTAATACCTATTGCTGGACCAACTGCAGTTCATCTCTAAACTCTACAATAGTTCTCAAGTTGTTATATTTCTCCAACCACTGATTTCTGATTCCATTTGCACAGTACTCCACAAACTTCAGTGGCATCAACGGTACTTGTTATAAAACCCCTCATGTTTCAGCAGATTTTCAGAGGATTCAGCACTCTGCCTATGTAAACAATTGCCCCACATGATTCTGAGGCAGGTGAGCCAAGAAACAAATTCTGAGAAATTCTTCCCCAAAGCGTCTCAGTTATATATCCCTGGGACACTTCAGGCATTAGGAAGTATCATCTTTAAACACAGAAGCCTCTCTGCCCCTTCTGTCTGAATTTTTCCACTGCCATACTTGTCTACATAGAACCAAAAGTCTACCATAAGAAACAGACAAATTACCACAACTGGAAAAAAGAAGAGACTTGTTGAGAATATAAAGTTTTGCAACAGCAAGCTGCTTCTTCATCTGGGGATGATTGGCCAACATTTCTGGAACAGGTAAAACTTCCAGTGTGCTGATGCAAAAGAGGTAAAGCCACACATATGGGCGGCTAATCAATTGTGCAAGTCTCTCATCATGATATTAAGAGGGCAATGAACTGGAATCCCATGGCCATTGATTTATCTAGTAAAGCATGAAACATGATTGCCTTCATCGTATTGGGTAGGACTTTGGTTTGTCTAGAACTCATCAGTCCATGGGGTAGCCCCCATCAGTGCACCCCATAAGATCATTAGTTTGTTATGTTCTAGGAACTAGAGACAAGAAAGGACCTGGGCCAGAGTGGCGGGTGGCAGTATAATAAACCAAGTGAATGGGAGGAGCATCACACTAAATGTCAGAAAGCCTAGATGAGGAATGGGGAAATTTTTCTTGTTGGAAGGCCAATTAATTTACTGTAATCTAATAAGGCCACATTCAAGAAACTTCAATTAGATATACTTTGGAGTATACATCATTTTTTAAAAATCTACTTAATTATGTACTTAATAATTTTAAAAAATGAAAACTGTTAATTAATTTTAAAGTTCACTAACTTTTTTTTTTTTTTAGAGACAGAGTCTCACTTTATCACCCTTGGTAGAGTGCCATGGTGTCACAGCTCATAGCAACCGCCAACTCCTGGGCTTAGGTGATTCTTTTGCCTCAGCCTCCCGAGTAGCTGGGACTACAAGCACCCACCACAATGCCCAGCTACTGGCTATTTTTTTGTTACAGTTTGGCTGGGGCCAGGTTCAAACCCGCCACCCTTGGTAAATGGGGCTGGTGCCCTACCCACTGAGCCACAGGTGCTGCCCAAAAGTTGCTAAACTTTTAATGATTTTGTTGTGTCTGCTTTTGGGGGGAAAAAATATTTTGAATATTTGGTTGCATCACAGAGATCCACAGTTTCAGTCATTAGTAACTTTAAGAGTGTCTTGATTTGGGTTAGGTAGGAGAATGTAGATTCACAGCAACAAGTGGATGGAAAGCAAGAAAGTGTTTTTCAGACATGTTGCCAATGACATGGGTATTCCAATTGAAATATTTCTGTATTTTTCAATTGACTCTTTCTTATCATCAAACAATGACTCTAAAATGTCATCTACCAAGAACTCAATCAATTCTATTTGTAGTTCTTTAGGTGTAGTTCTTTAGGTGATATCAGCTCAGTGAGGCTGAAATGCTAATTTGAATTTGATGTTATGATTCCCTTTTTCCCAGTATATAAGCCATTTTATAAGTTACTTCAGCGGCATTATTTCCAGGTCTTATTGCTGCTTGAAAGAATTTTCTTTGCTTTTGCTTTTCATCTTTTAATTTCTGCAATATAACCTTTTGCAGCTCTCCCTCTGACTTAAAATAGTTGTGGTCCTTATGAGGGTTATAATGCTGATGGACATTGAATTTATTTAATATTGCATTGATATTGATATTACAATATCACATGGCAAGAAAACCATGTTATCTTTAGCAGACACAAGATAATATTACAATTCCCAATCCTCATTAAAAAAATATGTTTTCTTCCTTCAGCATTTTCTTGGTCTTCTTTGACATGATGGGCTATTAAGCAGAAAGAATTAAATATTACCAAGCTTTGCATCTATTCACAAATTCCACTTAAAACAGAAATACAGTGCACTGCCATCAAAAGCTGCAAACATATTGGTGTAATCAACTCTCATAAACTGCCACCAACCAGCCTCCTGTGGTAGTGGTGCCAGTCAGGTGGGGGAAGTTAGAACTAAAACATGATTGTAGCAGTGATCAATTTAGCTCTTATGTTGAATTGCATCAGGAAATCTAATTGTGTTGGTATTTTAAATATGTTCCTTTTAAAAGAAAAATAAAAATATAAAAGATGAACAAAAATTTATTAATAAAAAATAAAAGGATTGGTTCTGTAAAAAATTGGAGTCAATCTAATATATACATTGTGTATATTTTGCATTATGTATATCACCCATGATACCAAGGGTGTTGTGGCAAATGCAAATGCCTCCTATACTGAAGGAGCTAGTAGGCCACATGTGACCTTAAGGCTATAGGTTCCCCACTTCTAGCCTAAATTTTTTTCCTACTGTAAGAAATATCAATAGCTAACATTTGTTAAGAATGCTACTTTAAGATTTTTTACATTTTCTCACTGAACTCTCTCAACAATGCTATAAAATAGACACTGCTAACATCATCATCTTCATTTTAAAGATAAAGACATCAAATCTCAGAAGGGTGATACATTTCTTGTCCAAAGTTATACAACTTGAAGTAACTAAATTGAGACTTGAATCAAAGGGTTTATTTAACTCTAGAGGTTCAAAAACCACTGCCCTATACTCTCCTGCCTGATGTGTGTTAGAGGACTTGGGAATCCCTTCTACATACATCTAAGATGTGTAAATCAGTTCTATCCATTGCATTGGATGGCCCTACTTGTTCAGTCAAAAGGATAGATATATGAAAGCTTTAAAAACACATGATACCAAGGGTGTTGTGGCAAATGCAAATGCCTACTGAGGCCAGGCAGATGATGAAGAGCATGGGAGCCCCCCCAGAACTCAATCCCCTTGTTGTTATGTAGCAAGGCCAAGAATGGCAAGATTTTCAATATTTCAAAAAAAGCCATTAATCAATAGTATTATATGAAATGTTCTAACTTTTTAAATATTGGTCTCTATTTTAAAAGCCTTTGCAGATCAATAACTAGAGGATCCTGGTTTGAGAAGGTCTTGTCGTGAAAAAAAATGCTTTGCAGTTAAAAAGATGCCTTGTTAAAAGAAGATGGGAGGTGACACTATTTACATGCACTTGGGTAATTATAGTAACTTCCTGGTACCTCAATTTCCTAATCTGTAAAATGGGCCTGATGAAAGGAAGTCAGGATAGGTGTTGTCTTGATTCCCTTACCTTTACCTCTCTCCTAGAGATAAAAATCTTATACTATCATATTAAAAGTCATGGTCAGAGTTTTGAGCAGCTTGCATTATGTATATTTGAACAGATGGAAAGCACTTAGATGAAATATGTGTGATTCCATTTGATGCATCTTACTGACAAGAGTGTCTTTTGTGCATATTTGCTCAGGAAAAGAGTGACTGGAAGAGGGGAATGCAAAGTCGCAAAGTAGGTCTGCACTCCTAGAACAGAATAGGCACAGCAGCTGAGTCCAGCCATAGGGATGCATTTGGTAAAAGTTCAATAAATAGGGATTGAAATTTGGAGACTGGCATAAAGATGCAAGATGTAGTTTTTAAAAGAGAGTACTTTAGGGCACATGGGAGATGTTTCCAAATATCTGAAGATCTATCAAATGAGAAGCTGATTAAATTTTTTCTGTGTGTCCCCAATGGGGGTAGAGGCTTTTGATTGAGTGATAGAAGTATTCTGGATGCTGCTAAATATGAACAAAGTTGTTCCAAGTGGTAGGGAGCTTGCTGTCTCTGGAAGTCTCTAAACATGCTGGATGTTGCAGAAGGTATTTAGGTATCAAAAGTTAGAACTAGGGCGCAGCACCTGTAGCTCAGTGGCTAGGGCAGTGGCCACATACACCAAGGATGGCAGGTTCAAACCCAGCCTGGGCCTGCTAAATAGCAGTGACAACTACAACAAACAGCCAGGCATTGTGGCATTGTGATGGGCCACTTTATTCCCAGCTACTTGGAAGGCTGAGGTAAGAGAATCACTTAAGCCCAAGAGTTTGCATTTGCTGTGAGCTGTGACACCATGGCACTCTACCCAGGGCTACACAGTGAGACTCTGTCTCAAAAAAAAAAAAATGTTGGAATTGGGATGATTGAGAAGAGGAGAGGCTCAAGATACTCAGTTTTATCCTGCTTCTAAGTCTGACTGCCCATTGGAATCACCTGAGAAACATATTTTACACCAATTAAAGCAAGAAATCCTGATTTGCCAGGTGGAAAGAGCCTGGGAATCTGTATTTATAACCAGCAACCAAAAGTGAAACACTCTGCTGGCAGGCACTCTAATTTCTTTTCAGTTTGCTTATCCCATCATACTCTTGCTCAATGCTGTGCGGCAGGTGCGAACTCACACACGAGGAAATTGAGGTTTTAAGACGTTATGCAACTGGTGAGGGTTAGGACAGAACTTGAATTCAGACATATTTTACTCCGAAGGTCTTAAGCACTTCTCACAAGATGCATCTTGCTGACAAAGTCTGCTATTAGGATTAAGAGTTCTATAAGGGTATGAAGGAGGTGCTCCAGGAAGGGAATTGCACCTGTCCAGATCTTTAAGCTGCTGTAAAGTCTTAAACAGAAAAGTTGTAACTGATAGTCTCCTGCCTGGGGCTCTCAAGTGGCTTATGTGGTATATGAGGGCAATTAATTAAAAGAACAGAGGGAAAGAGGAGGGGGAGGAGGCGGAAAAAAACCTAAAAAATATGTTTTTCAGTAGAATAATACTTATCTGATAAATGTTCTGAGCTGCCCACCCATGTTTAATGAAAGTCTGACCTTAGAACCCTGCACAGTTTTCTATAAGAAACTGGTTGAGCAGGAATGTGATAAATATGTAAAGCAAACCTAATAATACAAACACAATCAGGGCGACCTATTTCAGGAAGGGGAATGCCTGCAGTGTTGTAAATTTCAATTTCTGACACCTCCCAACTGCAGAAAAGCAGAGTCGGCCCTTTGTGATGATCAAGCAGCTCTAGTCGCCCTTTTAGTTTATTTTTCCCTCCAGGATAGGACAATGGAAACGGGAAAGTCAATTTTCTTTTTATTCCAAACAGATTGAATTTTGCTAAGGTAAAATAGGCTCTGCCTGTGTAAAGGTCAGTCCAGTCTTGGATCTTTTTCTTCATTAACAAAAAACCAACACCAGTGTTGTTGCTTCCAGGTCTTTTACCAAACTGAGATACTTGGAGATGCTATCAGCAGAGCCCAGAGAGTCACCCATTACTTTACCCAAAAAGGCGAGAACCAATTACCGCTAGGTCAATGCATATTTATTTTTCATGTAAAAGCACGGAAAATACATTTCATCTTGCTAAATATAACACTATTAGGACTAGAGAAAATGATCTGTCTGTAAAGATCAATGGGACCATTCTGTCTAATTCTGCTTACTCTACTCTTTTGTGTCCTTCAGATCTAAAAGTATTAATAAAGGAAGGCAGATGGCTTCTCAGATGAGCCATGCTACTTTTCTCTTTATCAAAGCCTTGAGTTATATTGATATCCTTTTGACAGCACAAAAATACGTGGGATCTCTAAACCGATTGCCTTAAAATTTTGTCAATAAAATTAAGGAGAGAAGAGAAGGAGGAGTCAAGGAGATGGGTAAGAAGACTGCAGTACCAGAGCAATAGAACTGGAAAAAGGTGAACAGGAAGGTTGCTAGTTTCAGAGGCAGATTTTGTGCCTAGCACCATAAAAGCAGCAAAAATCAGCAAACATTTTTTAAAAACCATGAGGCAGTAGAAGCTTATTGAATACAGATTTAACAAAAGTTTTCTAAACTGAATAGAATTTTGCAGTTCATCAGATAAAGAAGAAGCTAAAGCTAATTTTAAATTCAAGATTTGTACAACTGTAATCTTAATGGTAGGAGATTCAAGGAAAAGTTAGGGCTTGAGGGTAGACGGACACCAAAGTTTGGATCAGTATTTGCTATTACTGCTGCAAATCAATGGAGAAAACTATATGAGAGATGGCCAGAAACTACAAAGTTTGAGATGTCATTATAGTATCACACAGGTAGTTTTGAGAATATGTCATTATAATACAAAACTATGGTCTCCATATTTAAGATACTTGCAAGAGAAATTTTAATACACTAAATGCTTTTAAAAGTATGAACTAAAATTCCAAGGGTATAATCTGATGGGTGGTAAGGTAGAAATAAAACCCAACTGTTATATACACTAATGGATTATCATTATTATAAATATTCCCAGCCCCTGAAACTATATTCAGGGAGAATAAAATGATATTTTAGGATGGTACATCATTCAGAGCTCAGTTGGGAAAATAAAAACCATATTGTTTCAACAGAAAAAGTTCAACAGAAGGAATTGGTAAGGTTATTACAAGGTCTTCTAGGTCTAGGTCATCTGCGTCCATCCAAATGTCTCCATGGCAACTTTCAAGGTCTTCATCTTTCCAAATCACTGCCCTGTCTTGACTTAGTGAGACTATGAATTCAATTTAGTTTGTAATTCTACAACATGTAACACAACTAAATATAGGGTGCTATTTATTTCTATCTCTAATTTTTAGAAAATTGCTTTTATTAAATATGTGTTGCAATATAATAAATAATTATGTTTTAAAAAACTATCAAACAAAAATCTGTGTAATATAGCGAGTTTATTGTGATTAGCTTATAACAGGTTCTCCTTTTTCTAAAAGTATTCATCATTTATAATAAAACAGTGTGTTGGAACCCAAATGCTCTAAATTATCTTTTGGAATTTCTCACTTGAATGTCTTTTTACTTTTACCATCAAACTTATCCTGATGGTAGTAAAATATGTTTACATAAATAGTCATTTAATTCTCCTTATATAGCAACTGAACAGAATCGGGAAGTGAAAGGCTTCGGGCATGTTACAGCATGAGTTAATCACCACATTACCCTTGTTCTCTAAAATCCAGACCATATAGGATTGCTTTGGAAAGAGTGTAAGGTAATGTCACAGAAGGAAGTGAAAATAAGAAAAAACTGATTTTGAAAGCTAAACCACAAACTAATAATATCAAATCTGGATTTCATGCAAACTCTTATTGACAAGTAACTACACCAGGACTTGCCAAGTAATCCTGAGCAAGCAACGAGAGTGCCCAGAGTTCAGATTCCCTTTGGCTTTGTTGCTGCTGCTGCTGCCAGCATCTGCCTTCACCGTCTCTGGATTTCCAAAGGATTCCAAGTGCGAATGCATGATCCCTGCTCTCACAGAGCTTCCAGCCCCATAAGAGGGAGAAAAACAATCAAATGCTCCAGTACTGAATGTATTTTCACAATTGCCATGTGTAAGATGATGAAGGAGCTAGAGGCATTGAGGGAGCTTGTGAAAGGCAAATTTCACCAGGTTAGGGAGTGAGAAAGGCTCACAATCAATCCTAGACACCAGAGCAATTTCAAGTGAGTTACCATCTACTCAAATGGCCAAAGTGAACAGACAAAAAGGCCCTGCCACAAGGCAGCCGACGACGTGACACTCTTGGGTAAGTCATCAGCAGTGCACCTGCAGCCAACTCCCAGGGTGCAGCAGCTGCATGTGGGTCAAAGAATGTACTGTGTTTTTGTGGCAAAAAAACTTAATGACACACACACACACACACACATATACATATATATATCTTTTGGCAGAAGAGGCAGTACTTTCTGCTTTGCTCAGCCTACACTAACAATGTAGAACTTCATATCCTGATATATCCTTAAAAATAAAGGGAGGAGAAGACTCAGTAGTTGGGAGAGTTAAATATAAGAATGCAACAAGGCAGCTTTTGTGTGACTGCTACAACTGCTTGGGACTTTTTTTTTTTTTTTTTTTTTTTTGCTTGGGACTTTTTAACAATGTGCTCTTATTTCTCTCACACTGAGCAGCAGAAAATGTAAAAATAATTTCAGTAAAAATCCTTAAAGGGTAGCAACATTTTCTTTTAAAAAAGAGAGAGAGAGAAGGAGA
>CAUYON010064226.1:0-32531 GCA_963573935.1 Arctocebus calabarensis | reverse complement strand
TTATATAGTGATCAAGAAAATGCCATGAAGGCTATCTGTAACAGTACGATCAAAACATTTCTGAATGTATATGAATCGTGCCCTATGATTGCACCAATGTACAGAATTATGATTCAATAAAATTATAAAAAAAAAAAAGGGCATTTGAATAGGGTTTGAGGTTTTAAGGCTATTGAACATTTAGTACACAACTTATCATCATAGATGTTCTATTTCTGCTTCTTCTTGAGAAAATAGAAAATAACTATGTTTCATTGCAGAATCAGTAATGCTTTATCTTGGCAACTAAATTGTAGGTCACTTAAAAGCTGATAATTTTGTCTTTTTCCTATGCATTCTGGTGCAAAATTGTGAACAAAATATATATTCAATAAATTATTATTATTTTCACTTCAGAATATTAGGCAGTATATGTTTTATTTATGTACTTTGTGTTTTGCACAATTTGGTCAAAGTTAGAAGCCTTCCAGAAAGAGTGCAACATACCCAATAGCTATGAATATGCCCACCAGCTTCTCCCCAATCTCCTAGCTTGATATTCACTGAGATTTGCTTTTATATGTGCACTTGATTCATCAGTGCTATCCTGGCATTGGGTACATGGATGTGTTTTTCCTTTCCTGGGAGATTTCACTTAGAAGAATGGGCTCCAGTTAATGACTGACTACACAAAAATATATAATTACTTGATCAATATTTGCTATGCAAAAATAATAAAATTCTCACAATATAGTCTTCTAATAAACATGGTTTAAACTATTAATATCTACATTGCACTCTCATCACCTCAGCAGAACTTGATGTCAACAGACAAAACCAACAGTATCCTCCAAGTTTAGCTTATAAAAATGCAACTGCGGCTCAGCGCCTGTGGCTCAACGGGCTAAAGTGCCAGCCACATACACCTGAGCTGGCGGGTTCGAATCCAGCCTGGGCCCGGCAAACAATGACGGCTGCAATCAAAAAATGGCTGGGCGTTGTGGTGGGCACCTGTACTCCCAGCTACTTGGGAGGCAGAGACAAGAGACTTGCTTTACCTCTTTTGTGTTTACATGGATGGAGCTGGAACATATTCTTCTTAGCAAAGTATCTCAAGAATGGAAGAAAAAGTATCCAAGGTACTCAGCCCTAATATGAAGCTAATTTATAGCTTTCATATGAAGGCTAAAACCCAACTATAGCACAAGAATACAGGGAAAGGGGAAAGGGAAGGAAGGGGAGGGGGGAAGATGGGTGGAGGGAGGACAATTAGTGGGAACACAACTACAGTGCATCTTAGCAGGGTACTGGTGAAACTTATTAAAGGTAGAGTATCAATGTCTTTATATAGTGATCAAGAAAATGCCGTGAAGGCTATCTGTAACAGTACGATCAAAATATTTCTGAATGTATATGAAGCACATTGTGCCCTATGATTGCACCAATGTACACAATTATGATTCAATAAAATTATATAAAAAAAAAAAATATGGCCCCCAGGTCCTTGAGAAAAGCCTTCTTAGACTGTAAAATTGGTAAGATTTACATCTCAAAGAGGCAGAGAAGGAATGTACCAGCTGCTTTTTCCCCTGTGCAAATGCTCTAAGAAAAGGGAAATTAGGGGCCTATAGTCAGAAAAAAACCTGTCAAAAGTCTTGAGGAGAAAGTTAAGACCAGCTTTGGCACAGCTGTACATAGCAGTGGGCACTTGATAAATATTTCTTGATGGAATACAAGCTGCGATTTCCATAAAACACCTGTATCAATTTTCTGTAGCTCTTGTAACACAGTCGCACCAGCCTAACTTACAGTTTTGGAGGTAGGTGCTTCTTCGGGGAGATGCCTATCACGTTCTGCTGAGGATACTCAGTCCTTTCTTTGCCTTTCCCAGATTCCAGATGCCACATACATTGCTTGGATTCTGGTTCCTTAGGGCCTCTTACCTCCTCTCTGACCGCCGGCCTTGCTCCCAGGCTTTCCGACACTGAAGGTTCGTACTTGGAGAACCTCACCGCTGCTGCTCTCACTGACGCTGGGCGTAGCTGAGAAGCATCCTCTCCACGCCTTTGTACAGAACGGCCAGCGTGCTCTGGACGTGCTGTTCTCCGACATTCTCTTCTCCCTCCCGGACTCTCAGAAGCACGTTGTTGGCGGTTGGAGATGAGGGTCTCAAACGCACGCGCTCCCCAGGAGCCACCCCTCTACGGAGCTCATTCTCCGATCCCCGTTTCCATCCTCACGACTCTGACCTGAGTGTCCTCTTTAGGGTCCTCTTTGTTGAGCCCAGATAATGCAGGATGAGCTCTCCACCTCATGATCCTTAATTTAATTCTGTCTGCACAGTCCCTTTTGCCACGTAAAGCAACATATTCAAAGCGTCACATCTTTGGGGGGTTATTCCAGCTTAGTAGGTTGCTGTGTCTTGATGCTGCCATTCAGGATTATGGATCTCACACTTATTCCCACCCTACCTTCAGGTCCAGGAGGAAGGCCTGGCACCTATTTACAGAAACGTGTGTGCATTAGCACACACACCGTAGAGTCACTCACACAGTCGCTGTCACCTGAACAGGCAGGTCTCTTCCACTGTAAGCTGAGTCCATGGGGGAGCGTGACATCTTGGTGACTGGACGGCCTGTCCTGCTCTCCTCTGTAGGGGACCCAGTGTATCTGTCTGTTTTGTGTTCTTGATGATGATAATGATGATGGTGGTGCTGGTTTCACTAGCAAATTCCCATGTAATGCTTAGGCCTTTGGTCGGAGTATTTTAATTTTACTGGATAATGATCGTGGTGATTTTTAAATACTTCCCGTTGCTTGTTAAACTGCCTGCCTGATTCAGCTCCAAATAACAGCTTTAAGCATGCAAATGAAAATTTAGCTTCTAGTATTTAACAACTACTATAATTTTAAAATCTACGTTCAATTAAGAAAACCTTATAATTCTAAAAAGTAGTTGTGTTCCAAAGAAGTGCTGAAATGTCAACTGAATACAAGTCCACTTTGTGTCTGGCAGAAACCGCTCAGCTGTCAGGGGGCTTAGCATTGAGAGGCTCCCTCCACAGCGCTACTAACACAACTGGTCCGGTGTGGCATTCGATATTTGCCTTTATTCATCTCCCCATGGTATCAGAACAATCCCCAGCAATCAAAAAGAGATGAAAAGAGCTAGAATAAAGTATTTTGTTAAATCCAAATATATGCAATTGACAGTTTCAAGAAAATGTGCATAAGAGATACACTATTGATTTAGGAAATGAAGATCATTTATGATTCTGGAAACAAGGTAGCTTTTGAGAATATGCCAATATTCTTTTTGTTGCCAAAACTCTATATAGATGGAATTAGTCTTCCAAAGAGAAGGATTGTTTTTTAAAGCAACACCTCCTTTTGAAATCTGGTCCAGTTAGACTCCATCTTTGAAGAATCAAGTTTAAATATCATGACAAATTTCTTTTGGACGTAAAATTGTATTTGAATTAGAATAAGTGCAGGTAGTTGAGTATAGAGGTCAGTTGTAAGAACTTACATAGAGTATTTAGAGATTCTGTTTGCTGCATTGTAGGCTTGGAGTCTATTAGCTGATTATTTACTGGACATTGGCTGATTTCAGATGTTTACAGGCATAAGAGAAAGCAAATTGCTTTAAAATGAGAAGAAAACTGTCATGATTGAACATATAAAATGTAAGGCCATGCATATATGTTAAAATGAAAGAAAGCAAGTTTGTGGTGAATGCTATAGATTGTGTTCCTCTGACAATGTCTAGCCTATTATTAGGCCCTTCTTTTTATTTATTTTTAAGTAAACATTATTCAAAACATTTCATGAAAATTTTATATTTATTTGCATATTGGTAAGGATTTGTATTTCAGCAAATGTAGGCTAAAAATTATGATAGTGGTTGGTTTATTCTCTGTTTTTTTTCTTCTTTATTTTATTTTATTTTTTTAGATCGTCACTCAACCTTGGGGAATTGTTTTGATTAGAGAGAGAGGTCTTTGAGAAGGTTTTTAGGGAGTGTTCTGTGGTTTGTGCAGGCAGGCAGTTTTCTTTTTGTCTTTTTATCTGGCCAAGGACATCTCCATATTATGTCAATAGGCACACAGAAGTTTATAGACAGGGATTTAACACAAGTTTCTTTCTTTCCATAGACACAGAACTAAAAATATCAAATTGAACACAGTTATATTTGAGAAAACTTAGGATTTGTCCATAGCCTGGATTGTGCCTGTTTTTTTCTTTTAATATGCATTTTTTTAAAATGCCAGGGAAATTTTAAACAGTGTTTATTAAAGCAGAAATGCATTGATACCGTGTGTCGCAGATTTTATTTCAATCCTCTGAGTTCTGCTATGGCCAGGATCTGTGGTGTACACCTCACCCAGGTAGCCTAATTCAGCCACTGGCTCCTCTGTTGCAAACCTGGAGACTTTAGTTTTCATTAGTGATGTGATTCTTTTGCCTCCATCAAAAGATACATGTTTAATATAAACTTTTAAAAGAAAATCTGAGAACATTTTTAAAGTAGTGTATTGCATAGTACAAAGAACTTTTGAGATAGAGAAGATTTCAAAAGAAATAAAACGGATTTATTTTTCAACTATTTGCAGAGACATTCAGGACATTGCTAAAGTGTGATAAAGGCTATTCTGACTTTCTGAGGTCTATCCATTTAAATCTTCTATTCAACCAAGAATTAACTTAAGACTAAGCAAAAGCAATCCTCCAAATTCCAACATAAACTTGTGACACCAAGCTGTGTATTGGGCTTGCAAACCTATTGCAACAAACAGGTTTCTGAGTGTGGCTTTTTCTATCATGCAGAGAAGGAACTGATTAGTTTCCAAACAATAAACATTTTTTCCCCCTCTTTGGATTCTGAAACCGATTACACTGGTGTCTCCATTACTCACAGATCAGCTTGCCATATTCAGTAACAAAGGCAGGGACTAAACTCATCTTAGCTGTTGCCCACAATTTATGAAGAGATAATCCAGTTCATGGGAAATGAGGTACTTGAAGCATTCGACGAATGGAAAGTATTTCTCTGTCAGTATGGATTCAGCTTCAAATACGTCTCATACTGATCTCTGGACTCCAGCTCTATGCCACGTTGATCCATGCAGGAATAATTGTAAAGAGCTTCCAGGATTTCTTTTACTATCAGAAAAAACACCCCAAATCACTTTGCCCGTGGTTTATAGTGAAAACATAGGTCTGAGCATTTTGAGCTTATAGCTGTAGATTAGGTGTGTAATTTGGTCCTGAGTCCTGTGACATGAAAAGTAAATTACTGTTGGGTGGGATAGTGAAAGAGAGGTACTATTATTTTATAAAAAGAAAAAGAAAAAAAATTAGCACTGAAGATTTTTAAGGTTTATTTATTTATTTTCTTTCTGAATTTGCTGGCTTGAGTCTGTGCATCAGCTCTCATTACCATTCCCTAAAAGCACATTGTTTTTAAACTAATGAAACAGGTGAACACAGGTTGTGCCTTTTCTTCTATCAATGCTAGGAGAACATCCTAGTTCACTAGAAGAATTGATGACAGATTAAAATGAATAGATTGCCATAATTTTTATTCAAGTTGGATAGCAAATGCATGTAAAATCTCTCTAAAATTGTGCATAGCCCTTGAACCAGAGAAATCACGTTTAAGAATAGAGGATAATCATGTGTCTGAGCCAAGATTTTGCTGCATAACCCATGGCAAATTAAAATAGGCAAAATTAGAAAAAAAATAGGTAAAATTAGGAAAAACTTCATGCCCACTTGTGATCTGAATAAACATATTGAAGTATTATCTACAAAAAAATTTAAGTAGCACTTCACATTCATTAAAAATATAGTAAAGTTCTACTGTAGTTACTGAGAGTAAAGCAATTAGGAAGAAAAACAAGGTCTATGGTCTTACTGAATTTACATTGTGTATTGAAGAATCGAGGGTGGCAGAAAAGTACATTTAATATACATTTTTTTCAGGGAAAAAATAAAGGAGCTTAACATGGGTTTCCCGGGAAGCGCACCTCAAAGCAGAGGGCTTCTGAGTTATTGCTTCATTAGGGGTCCAGCCCCAGATAGCAGAGGTGAGAGGGCAGAGAGGGGACACCGTAGGGACAAAAGAAGGAAAGCCGACAGCAACAGGCGTTATCGATGTGGTCACTGCCAAGTGAAACTCATTCCTGGTGCAGTGAGACTGGGCCCTTCTCCAGAAGCTTTAATAGAAATCCCACATCCAGACTCCTTAGGGTGGGGGGTGGGAGAGAAAGTGAGGAAGTACATACTGACTTCTGGTCCCCCATTGGTCAGAGTTCTCCCTGTGGGGGCCAATCATTTCACGTTTTCCGGTTACTCACCGGTCGCTGGGCGCTGAGTGGATTCACCTGTAAATTTCAGGCCAGGCTGGGTGGCGGGAGCGGCCTGGGCGTTGGAAGCACAGCAGACGTTGAATGAGTAACAGAATAACAATGACCTTATTTTTGCTATAGAGATTACTAAAATATTAACAATGGTTATTGGAGCGTTTTCAGAATATGGTTAGTATTTCTTTTCTTCTTTTTGCTTGTCTGTTTTTCGACTTTTTCTGGCAATGGACATGGATTGCTTTTGCAATAACAACAAAAACAAACAAAAAACTTAAAGTTATTTTTAAAATGAAAGTCTACCGTTGTCCATATTTGGCAAATTATGATTTTCTTCAATGTTGATTTTCTTTTACTTAGGTTCAGTCTCATTTATGTAAATTTATCGTGATTAATAATGTAAAAAAAAGGCCAGAGGCCAGTGGCTCACACCTGTAATCCTAGCAGTCTGGAAGGTAGAGGCAGGCGGATTGCTTGCTCAGGAGTTCAAGACCAACCTGAGCAAGAGGGAGACCCCATCTCTATTAAAAATAGGAAAAGTAGCCAGGCCTCATGGCAGGCGCCTATAGTCCCAGCTACTTGGGAGGCTGAGGCAAGAGGATCGCTTGAGCCCAAGAGTTTGAGGCTGCTGTGAGGTATGATACCATGGCACTCTATGGAGGGACTGTCTCAAAAAAAAAAAAAAAAAAGTAAGAAAAGGTTAACAACCTCAGTAAATGATCGAGCTTCCAAATCAATGACTAGCTCCCTGTAGTTTGTATACATAAAATAATGTGAATGACCTCATCCTTATAGGATATGTCTCTGAACACTAGATGATTGTAGGTGGTGAGGAAGACAGGAAATACATGTACACAAGTATATTGAATAGATAGCGTAGCGGATGGTAAAGTGCAGATAACAGGTGTGGAGGGCAGATGGAAATATGGGGCGATTTGAGGTAGGGTGTCAGGGAATGTCTCTCGGAGAGGCTAACGTTGAAGAAAGAAAGGAGGGAAGGTGAGGGTCTGAT
Organism: Arctocebus calabarensis; assembly: GCA_963573935.1. Lineage (NCBI taxonomy): Eukaryota > Metazoa > Chordata > Mammalia > Primates > Lorisidae > Arctocebus > Arctocebus calabarensis. The sequence continues at coordinate 25,175 of CAUYON010064226.1, read as the reverse complement.
CTTAGAGATGATTTCAGAGAGTAACATTTGCAGAGAGAGCAGCAAGAGCAAAGCCCTGAGACGGGGGGGATGGGGAGGTGCCGAGTGTGCTCTAGGGACCGCATGGGCGCGGGAATGTGAAGGGAGCGAGTGGAGACCAGAGGACGCGCCGGGCTCACAGAGGAGGAGCTCGATGAACATTAGCTGAATCACGGGCATTCTCATTTTAAATTGAGTATCCCAGAGCTTAGGTACTATCTTCATAGGGTTCAGTCTTATACAATGTCTCATAGAGTGTAGATTGATGGAATTAATTCAATCTCTTGATCCTTGCATTGTTCAAGATGTTCATTTATATTTCAGAAATAGTTTATAATTTCACTGTCTTCTATATTGCCACTTGCTGTGCTTCCTTTGAGTTACTTGATCAATGATAAGCTTTGTGAAGCCAGGACTATGGGGATCAAGGTAGAGTCTCAGCCTGGCACACAGACTACGTATTTTTTGAAAGAATAACTTGCCACCTTTCCAATGGGAATGTCTTGAACATATAACTTTAAGGTATAAGGAAGGTGATTGGCTAGAAATAAAATCCACTTTTTACACACTGACCCAGCCATTGGCCTTGGAAACAGGCACGTTCCGAGATAAATCAGGGTGCCGGAAGGAAAACCGTGTCAAAACGGGCTACAGGAGTCAGTGTCATGGAGGCATCTCAAGGAAGTTATGCAGATAAACTGCACTTGTAATAGTAGCCAATTCACAGTAAAGCGGACTATGCTCTTTCTTTATAGCATGCTTCACTTAAGTGTATTTCACTCAAATATGTAGAATAAAAATAAACACATTTGTAAAGGAACACAGTGTGCCAGTGTGATCTTCTTTCATATTCATACTTTGTGTTTTGAGGCTTTCGAATGAATTGTTGCTTTTACTCCTACTGTTTTCCTTGCCTCCCCCTTTGTGCTAGCTTTGAGAACACTCAGTTTTCAGGTTTTAGAACAGAAATCACTTCCTCTAAGACTCCTCCAAGCTTAGTTCAGGGCTGCCTGTTTCTATGCTCTCAGCATCTTGAGTTCTCCAAGCATTCCTTCAATCATCCTGTGATTAAGTAACAATTAGGAAATTATCTGTTCTGTCTCTGTCTTCCCCCTAGAAATGTTTGCAGGACAAAGGCTTGGCAGGTGTTAGAAACATAAACTAAGATAAACCTTATAAAGATTAAAAATTATCATTTAGATAAGCATAATTTTAGCTAGTCACAGAAAAGATTTTCATTTCCAAACACATTTCTAAAGAACCTTCATTTAAAGATACAAAGTGAAACGGTCAATCCAGAAATCAAGTATTCACAAATGGGAAGAAACCAAGTTAAACCCCTGGCCACTGGATGTACTTTCAGTTACACTGAAAATACCACCTAGTATCTTATGAATACTCTGTCATGCAGATGTGAGTGAACTAACCTTGCAGAAATAATGAAAATCAGTCATAGCTCAGCTTCTGCTTTAAGTTATGATCTGATGCCAACTATGCCTCTCCTTACAAAGATTATACTTCTTTGTTTTTTATATTGGTTCAGCACAAAGTTATAGCAAACTAGAGAATCCTGCTACAATTACCAAACACTGCATAATTTCTGTCTAATTATACAGAACTAATGTGCAACCTCTCTGTATTAATAATAAAGCAATTAACCTAAAATACCCAAATTGGTGTGAGTTCCTCAACTATTTTTTCATTACCACAGACTGTTCCCAGTTTTGAACAATTGTACATTGTACTTTATAAACATTAGCTCCAGATGAAGTTTATTTCCGCATCAATCACAACAGCCTTAACACTCATCACCTTCAACTTTCTCACCTTTCCCCCTTGCCAAATGTGTACATTTGTGTGTGTGTGTGTGTGTGTGTGTGTGTGTGAGAGAGAGAGAGAGAGAGAGAGAGAGAGAGAATGTCTGCAACAGAGTTCATTATAAATCAGCTGAATTTATGGACAATTAGGAATATTAAAAGACATATTATCACAGCCCTCTGAATTTACTTTTCTTCCTTTTTTAAATATCAATAGATCTCGTAAGAGACACTTCCATTGTATCTGACACATCTGATGCTCTGGTGTCAATGGAAGTATGTGTGAAAACCATTACCTTGTCAATTCTGTGATGTCAATGGCAATGTGATGTCAATGAAAATGTATAAGGTTCTTCCATCATCCTTGTAACAGCTTCTCTACATTTTTCAATGTATCATGTACCAAAAGACACCAGTCTATAAGAAAGACTATCTGCAATGGTTGCTGGCATTTCTTGAAATTCAAACAGAGGTTTTCAATTCCCATTTCTTCTTATATCTTAGCATTAACAAAAATACATAGAAACACAAATAAATAAAATAATAAGTTATTTTTTGAGGCTAAGAATGTATATGCTTAGAGCTTTGAAGTTTTAGAATGCAAATGGCTGGCACACACAGGGAAAATTCTGGTTACAGATGGGAAAAATGAAGAGAGTATTAGTTGTAGACAATGTGTTATGTTAAACATACCCTAGAAAACACTAAAGCACGAAGGTCACTGGAAGTGATTACTTTACCTAAAATTATGCCCATCAAAAGCAACGGTGTCCCTGTTGTGATCTTGAACTGTTTCATACAGTGGTTTCCTAGGAAGGGAGTAATCATGGCGTGTCACTAATCTTAGGTAAATAACACTCAGGTCCCTGGGTAATAAAATAAGTATGGATTGTATTGTATGTTCACACAGTTCATATTTCTTTCCCATGTGTACAGTGTGTTTTAAGAAGGCTCTCTCAATTTTTATGGCTCTTTAAGCATATATTTCACCCCAGTTTAATAAATACTGAGTACTCATAAAAGTACAGGAGTGGGCACTTTAGCCTTGCAAAATTCTCTCTCTCTCTCTCTCTCTCTCTCACACACACACACACACACACACACACACACATTTGTAATCATTGAAAATGATAGAATTTGTGGATATACAGATGAAATATTGAGAAATTCATTTATTATTTTTAAAAGTTTCTTTTTTATTATTAGTTCTTTGGCACATGGAATTCTTTGAATAAGAAGAAAATTGAAAAAAGAAATTAGGAATGTGTGTAGTATATGCATATACTCCCGCCTTCCAAGACCTGACATTGTGATAAGAGACAGAAATAATTACTTAGGTATATTACAATTCGAAGAGGTGGGGTTGTTTTGTTGTTTTTTATTTTTGAATTCTACATCCTGAAGTCTTGAGAGACTTTAAAGAAAAAAGTTGTGTCATTCAAGTTGTTTTAAAGGAAATAGAGGACTTTCTAGGTAGAGAATGTATAGAGTGTCATTCTTGGGTATTGCATGAATGAAATGGATTAATAAATGATATTCTATCAATGTAAGTGGATGTGGAAGTGTATATGCATTTGTGTGTGTGTGTGTGTGTATAGTCATATGACCATGTTTTGATTTGATTCATAGCCAATAAAACATACATCTCATTTCTAAAATATGAGGTTTCAATATGTCCATATTATCTGAACCCAAACTTAGCATTTTTCCATAAAGTTTTGATAATCATTGTTTTGGTATTTCAGTGTTTGCACAAAGGACAGAAAGTAACTAAACTGGCTTAATAGTAGAATTGAGTACATTGGATTCTCCAAAATAACCACATAAGTGAAAAACTCCAATTAATTGAATGTGGGGAAGGAAGAGGGGTCAGGAGAGGGTGGGAGAGAAGAGGATGAGGGGTTCAGTGTATGGCACACCTTTTGTGGGTTGGACGTAACTGTAAGGGGGTTGTTGTTTTTACCTAACAAATGCAAGCAGCATAACCTAATTATTTGTACCCTCAATAAACCTGAAACAATAAAAAAAAGAAAAGGTAACCAAACTTTCAAGCTTTAGATAAATTCATTTTCTGCTTGCAAGTAATTCTGATAAAAAATTTAAGAGAGAAAGTTGGCCCCATTGATTCAGAGAAGATTTTTAAATATTATTTGAGAATTTCAGGGAATTGTGCACAATACTTATTTCCTATTTACAGAATAATTAAAGAGGTGGAATAATTTAAAACAAATTATTCTCCTATTCTTTCTCTCCTCCCCTCCCTGGCTCTGTGTGTGTGTATGTGTAAGCATATCAGAGACTATGGAAACTTACTCGAAATGCTATTTTCTGTTGTAAGCTACAAATAAAAGAAAGATACCGCTAAAAAATAATCAAGCTTCATTATTAATTAATGATGAAGAATCACCCAATTAATTCTGATGGATATATAATATACTTCTTTATATTCACCAGGGTTGGGAGATGGGATGAGAGAGATAGAAGGAGAAAGAGAGGGAGAGATGGAGAGAGAGAAGGGAATATGTGTGTATATACTATCTATAATATCATCTAAATGTCTATATCGGTATCTATCTCTCCATGGAGAGAAAAAGCTATCCTATCAAGAAATAGAGGAAGAGATTTTAAAAAGAAAACAATAGAAGGATAGAGAGAATGAAAAACTGTGTTTACATGCACAAAACCAAATTAAATCTTAGGCTGCAAGTTCTACCCTCAACTATAGCATCTGGTGCTTCCCTGCCAGAAGACCCTCACAGAAAACACGCTGTGTTCATCACAGAGCTATATTTTCCCAGTGGTGGAAGTGAAAAGATGAAATCCCTCTCAGGAAGATGTTCTCTACACTTACTGCACAATTTTCCAATTCTGAATCAGGCACCACCGTAGACAGCTAAATCACATGTCAGTAGCTCAGCTCTGGACCCCACCTCCAAGGCGTGGCTGGAAATTCACACAGTGTTTTCACTATGAAGACAATAGTGACATTGAAAAGAAACCAGAGTTTGTTCACCTCAAAATGTGAATCAAACTGTACAGGGGTGGGTGTTAAAAATATCCCCAAAGCCTGGCTTGATTTTGCTTTGGGGGGGGGAGTCACTCTCCCCAGCAGAAATACTTTGACTAAAGCTAGGTGACTTTACTTGCATTAACTCCTGGGATGCTTTCCTAATCTTTCTGTTTTGCTGTTGTCAAAAGGCACACGCTCAAAGACAACACATTCCGAAAGAAAAGCTGGCTTCCTCCGCTAAGGCGAGTGTTATCCCCAAGGTCAAGGACTGTCAGAATCAAAAGCGCATTATTCCACGAAGTAACATTTGAATGGCGAGTCAGTTCATGTGATCCAAATTCATGTCAGCTTTTTAAAAATACGTCACTGTCAACCATTTCTTAAAAACTGATTAACAGTAAATTTCATGAGACTATTCTATCAATGTATCAGAATGTCCTGTTGCATTACTGATTGGGGGGATATTGTTTTTCTTCATATTCAGCTGCTTAGCAAGTATTTTTTGATCCAAACATATTTATTTTCAAGCACCATTTAGAAAATATTAACTAGAGTTGCTGCATCCACAGAAATGTTAAGCCACTTATTTTGTTTCCAATTAACAAATGTATTTCAAAAAGGTGGTGAAAGCTGATTAAAAAGTCTACCACACAGCCACTTTATAATATAAAATAATTTATCTCAAACGAAATTCAAAATTTAAAAATAGACAGTTTGCCAAGCATGTAGTAGTTAATAATCAATTTTTTTTTCTTTTTACAAAGTACTTACTGAAACTTTGACATATTTGGTACACTGAATTCCAACTTAAAAATAATTTATATAATACTGAGTAAGTCCATTGAGCTGGGTGTATCTAATCACTATTTCCCATTATTTATCAATAACTTAATGGATCACAGGGCCTATTTTGTGTTATGTTACTTAGGTTTCACAAAAATCCTATGAAGTAAATGTTATATTATTATATCCATTTTATGGATGAGAAGACTGATGCAAAATTGAGTAAATTGTCCTAAAATTTGCCTGGCTGTTAAGTTCTGTGTTTACAATTCTCACTCAGTTTTGTATAATTATGCAGCCAATGTGTGTTCAACCATTATATTCTTTGTAAGAATTTGAAAAACTGTAGAAACAAAGAAATACTCCTTGCACAGTATTTTGTGTTCTTTGTAAGTCTCGTTTTTATTCTGGGTTGAATTAGGATTTTTAAAATGATCTACTTAAGCAGGAGGGTAAAAATGTGGGAATCTGGAAGAAAAGGAAAAGAGAATTCGAGAAGAAAGTCAGAAAACGGCATTAATGGGGTCATGTTGAGGAGTACAGATGACCGTCTCTGTCCTTGTTATTCAGAGTGTGGTCGGGAAGTCAGGAGCACCTGATTCAACTAGGAGCTTGCAGAATCTCAGCCCTGCTTCATCCTACCTGGTCAGAATCTGCATTTTAACCAGATCACCAGGTGAGGAACAGGCACATTAAATTTTGAGGAGCACTAGTCTAGGTGTCTGATTCTACTGCATAGAAGCTGAGTGGGAATTCTCGCTTACTTGGGAGGGCTCAAGCTGACCTGCAGTGCTGCCTATAAACCTGGGGCTCGGTGCTCTAATGAAGAGGGAGACTGCTCTGGAGGGGCTGCCTGGGATTTAGAACAGCTAAGGCACCAGCAATCTCTCTAGCCAGACTCAGGGGAAATCACATCAAAATAGGAGAGTCTTGGCAAGCTGCCAACATTATCACAATAGCTTTTTATCTTCCTTTTTCTCTTTCTGCCCAGACCTGTGTCTCATGCCTATATATGCTTTCACTTCAGCTCCAGTCTGGGCATGAAGGGAACACAGTTGGATGATGTCAAAAGAGCAAAGGCAGAAAGATTAAAAAAAAAAAAAAACTGGTAAAAGAGATTTTAAAAATAAGCACCCTTGGTGAAGTAGTGAAAAAGTGTTTCAGAAAGGAAGACAGAGAGAAATAGAAGGAAAAATAGATGGGAGAGAGAGAGAATGCATGGGAGAAATTATCAGGGAATTGGCCAAGACCTCTGATATTAACATGTGTGGAATCTAAATTTAACACTTAGGTCATCACTTAACCTATGGGGTTATTTTTTTATCAAAGCAGAAAATTTTCTTACTACCAGGAGAAATAAAAGTCTTGGCTATATGCAAACTTCTACTAGTAAAAGATTTCTGATGTATTAATAATGTTTATTGAATTAAATAAAAGGGTGTTACATATTAAACTTTGACATATTTGGTACACTCAATTCCAACTTAAAAATAATTTATATAATCAATGTGTGACATTAAATTATAACCCTTAACTGTCATAATAATATGGCATAATAGCATAATTATGATTAAATTATCACTATTACATCTGTCACATAGGATTCTCCTAGATAGATGAAAAAAATCAAGCACATTCATGATTTTACCTTCCCAGCAAGTGTCCTAGAGCGGTGTCACAAATTCACATAATGTCCTTGAGAGCTACATTTTCTCTTAGAAATTCAGAGTTACAATGAAGTATGTGAGAACCCACAGTTGGCAGAGTTGAATTCCTACTGAATATACATTTGATGAGATTATGTGTCTCATTTATTCCAGCCACAAATGAAATATTTTGCACTTATGAACTATGCCACAGTTAGACATGTTTTGTTGGTAGTGTGTGAATAATGATGAACTGGGTTGAAAACTTTAAAGCTTAGAGAAACCTTGCCCTTTTTACCCTGTGAAGACAAATATTCTGCTACCCCTTGAAGCATACTGCTCTTGATGCCGCGCCAACTTTTTTTCTTTTAAGTTTAGACAATATATGTTATAACCAAATATATGCCAAGGTCATCATTAATAATTTAACAAAAGGAAAGAGAAGAAGGCTTGCATTTATATAGCATATACATAGAGAAGAAATTACTTCTACATGTATTATCTTTCAACTAATCCTTAAAATAATTTTTTAAACAACATATTATTCTGTTAATTTACAGAGGCAGAAGTTAAGCCTAGGGTGATTAAACAATTTGACCGTCACATAGCTAGTAAGCAGCAAAGCTAGGCTACTCCTTTCCTATATCTAGGTTGTTTAGTCTAGTTTTAATTTTTCATTCATTCATAAAATATTTGTTGAAAATCTATTTTGTTCCAAGTGTTGTGGTACATAACAATGTGACATGACTAGTGGGAGGAATGTGGGGCAGGAGGTCAAGGAAATAATGGAAAATGGAATGGAAGATGGAACGGAATGGAATGGAACACCAAATAACTCTCTAAAGGAGAGCTCAGCCCAAAGGGTCCTGATGGAAACTGGGAATCATTGATGTCTTCCCCCAAATAAGGCTTAGAGTTGGTATTTGATAAGGAAAAAGGAAACCTTTATGAAATGGAAAGTGAATGGAAAAGGGTGTGGGAACTGGGTGGGGGAAGGTTTTGAAACTAGAGAAGCACAATGGCACAGTATATCCCAAAGCCCCAGTATAACAGGAAGCTTGACATTTTCAAGGTAAAACATGGGCAGTATGGCTGGAAAGGGAAGAAAAAGGGTAGTGATAAATTGCAGGGGGAATGCAGGACCTTGACTGAGCATGGCCTTTCAAGACTATGCAAGATTTTAGTCAAAGGCAATGGGAATTCCATGAAGAGTTCTCTATGGAGTTTAGGAGCTGGATGGAGATGACAAGATTTGCATTTTGGAAACTCACTGGGGCTGATCTGTGTAGTATGGATAGACAAAGAAATGGATACACAAAGAAAACAGTCTAAAACTATAGTTAAAATATTTCTTATTTCTTCTGATAACTGATACAAAAAGTTGACAAAATAATGAGAAATATTGAATTTCAAAGGATGTACATTTGTGAAAGTATATAGAAGAGAATTCAGTAACATGATTAATATATCATTTAAAGAGCATAATATAATTAGATATACACACATAATTATCCTTATATGTATATTATGCATGTAATACAAAATACTCTTTTCAAACACATAAAGGATATGCACTAACAAAATGCTGAGCCATCAGAAGTCTCCAAATTAAAATCAGATGGAGTATTTAAACTTATCATAATGAAATTAATCTACAAATTAATAATAAGATAACTGGAAAAATCCCCATTATTAATCAAGTAAGAAAGAGAAGAAATTAAAATAATTTAAACTGAATGATAATGAAAATAAATATGAAACCTGAGAAGTCACTCAAGGTCATCGTTACATAAATGTGTACAGCGTTCAATTCATAAGATAAAAAAGAAATACTAAAATAAATGATATAAGCATCCAGTTTAAGGAGTTGACAGATGAAGAGCAAATTAAGCATAAAGAAAGTTAAAAAAAAGACAAAGAGTTTACAAAAGTAGAAACAAATATACAGTGGTGTCATAAATTCCCAAATTAGTTTTTATTTTGTTCATTCTATAGATAAGCAAAATTAATAAATCACACTAAGACTGATGGAGAAAAAGTTGAGAGGAGACACAAAAGCTAATATCAGGAAAGGCAATAGGGGCATCACTACCCAAGGTCATTGAAGGGTTCTATGAACAACTTTATAAACATAAACTAAATCTAATATTTAGTAAAATGGACAGACATCTGATTCTGGTCAAAAGACCGGATTTCACCTTTTTCCTTAAAAAAAAAAAACAACCTGGAAAACCTGTCAAAATCAATGAAATAATTTGCAGACATTAGAAATCATTCCACAAGCATATCATGATTGCTGAGAGAAGGGAAACAAATGACTTGATCCCTACAGCAGATTACTGCTATAAGCAGTTTCCAGGTTGAAATATTATACAAGGAGAAGGAACTCAAACAGAAGAATTAGGATGGCAGAGGCTGAATTTGAGGATGTCACAGTGGCTAGAATTTGTGGGGCTGAATATAGGGCGCAGGAATCTGCACAGACAGATGTATCGAGAGAGATGCAGAGGTGTTCTGTCAAGGCTTTGGCCAGGTCCTGACTAGCAATACGTGAGAGGAGACTGTCTAGCAGGGAAAAGAGAAAAGACCTGCCCCAGCGGAAGGAGAATCATTTCTAAAGCTGACACTGGATTGAGAATAGTTCATGCTTCCATTGCCCATGGTGGGAAACACTCACAAACACAGATTCACAGAGGTTTCCATAGCTATATGGAAGGGTATTGCCTTAATTAGAGTAATAAATTAATCCTCTTTTACTATAATCTGACTTTGAAAGGATTCAACTGACTCCAAGTAACTAGTTAGATGCCAGGAAGGAATTTGATACTTTTAACGAAAGGCAGCACAGTCCAACAAATAAGGTGAAGTTGGCAATGTTTAATACCTAATAAATTTTGGTACCTTAAAAAAATTATAATAAAATAATAAAAAACTACCAGACAAACAAGAAAGCTGCAAACATGACTCATAACCAAGAGATATAGAAGAAACAGCCAATAGAAATACTCCCATAAATTACAGATGATGGGAGTAGCAGAAAAGAACATTAACGCAGATCTAAATATGCACCCTATGTTCAAGAGGTACATGAACATGTTGGGGTGAGAAGCAGAAGACTTGAGACTGACTGAAATTAAACATCTAGAATCGGAAACCACAACATATAGTTTAAAAGTACACCAATCGAATCAAAGTATATTAGACACTAAAGAAGAAAAGGCCTGTATGTACAGGGACATTTTAATAGAAAATAACCAAGCTGAAGCACAGAAATAAAAAAAAAAAAAAAAACAATCTAGAGAAAAATGAGCAGAGCATACATTAGCGTAAATGTATGTAAATGGTATACATTTAATTAGAATCCTGAGAGAAGAGATGGGAGTATGAGAGAAAAAAAATTACTTGAAAAAATGATGGCCCTGAATTTTCTAAATTTGAGAAAAGCTATGAACCCCATAAATTACCTTTCTAATACCATTGTAGCAAATTACTACATGCTTAGTGGTTTAAGATAACAAAAATTTACTGTGTATTCTGGAGGTCAGAAATCTGAAAATGGTCTCCTGGGTTAAAATTAAGGCAGAGGCACAGCTGTGTTCCTTTCTGAAGGAAAATGCATGTTCTTGTTACTTTCCAGATTCTAGATGCTTCCTGCAATGCAGTGGCTGGCTGAATCTTTTACATATGGTCAATCTGCTACTCTCTGTTTCTCTCTTTTACTTAGAAGGTGTTATAGGGTACCCACTTGGAAAATCCAGAGTAACCTCTTCATCTCAAGGTCATCCAATTAGCAAGTTTAATTCTATGTGCTACCTTTACCCCCACCCCTGCTATGTTAAATAAAATACAGACATGTTCTGCTGGTGGACACGAGTATATTAGAGGAACACTATTCTGTTACAGAGTACAAGTCGCACCCCCTACGGTCCTGGTCTCAATCACCGCAGAAAGGAACCAGGCGAGACTCGGATTAGAAGTATAAGCTTGTAGGAAGTGTGCTAACCTTGATTGCAGGGTAGCCCCGAGCAACCTCTGCAGTAGCCTTTTATTGAGACAGCACAAGACAGGTGAGGGGAGTATTAGACAATGACTACGTGCTCAAGGCTCGCCATGGGCTGGGTTCTTTCTCTGCAAGGAGCACCTGCAGACGAATTGGCCGAGGGCACGCCCCCCCAGCTGCAAATCATCTTGCTCAGAGGTCCTCAGGCTTTAGGCGCCCTCTACACTACATATTCTAGAAGTTTAATGAACACTTCCGAAAATAAACATAAAGAAAACCACATTAATGAGTATTATCATATATTACTGAAAATAAGTGAAGAAAAAGAAAAATAAAACTTTAAAAGCAGCTGGAGAGGAATATACGTGTTACGTATAGAAAAACAAAGATGTGAAGGACAACTCACTTGCGTAAGACACACTGGAAGCCCAAAGATTATGCAGAAAAATCTTTAAGATGATGGAAGAAAAAATATGCTATACCCAGATACAGATATTTCTATAAAAATAATATTCACAGTGAAGACAAAATAAACTCTCAGAAAAATGAAGCTGATAGAATTTGTCACCAGCAGATTTGCACTACTAAAACATGTTAGAGGAAGAAAACAAAAGTTCAAGGGTAAGATGATGATGTAAGGTAGAAACGTGAATCTATATCAAAGAGTAAAGAACACCAGAAACTGTCAATACTATATATATGTAGACATGAAAACTTTATTAACAATAACTATGTAGATAAAAAGGATAACCAAAGATTTGCAGGTTTATAGCATAAGTGGAAGTAAAATGCATGAACAAAAGAACACAAAGAAATGGGAAGAAGAAGTGGACTTTAAGGTTTCCATAATATCTGTAAACTATTATAAGTATCATCTGAAGAAAAACTGTGATAAATGTAAAATGTACTCTGCAAACCTTAGAGAAGCCACAAAGAGAAAAGGGAAATATAGCAAATAAGACAATGATGGTAATAAAATGAAACTATAAACATAATTAAACCAAAAAAGACAGGAAAAGAGAAAATATGAATAGAGAGCCCGTGAGATAAATTGGAAACAATCAACTAAAAGCCAGAGTTTTTCTTTTTGCTTTTCTTTTTTTTTTTTGCAGTTGTTGGCCAGGTTTGAACCCACCACTTCTTGAGCCACAGGTGCCACCCCAGAGTTTTTCCATTTGAATTAGAAAGAGATAACCAACTTGATTGTATTTCTAAAGACACACCTTATATCAAAGACATAGATAAGTTGAAAATAAAAAAAATAATAGAAGAATGTATACTCTGAAAACTCTGCTCACAAAAGCAGTGTACTTCAAACAAAGAGTATGACCAGGGGTAAGAGGAGACACTGCATGATGATAAAAGAGTAAATTTACGAAGAGGATGTAAAAATTTTACATGTGTATTATCATATTCAGGCTTTAAAATACCTGAAGCAAAGACTGATCAAACCAAAAGGACAAATATGCAATTACAGTTAGAATTTTCAACACACATCTTTCAATAAATAATAGAACAAGTAAATTAAAAATAAAAATATAGAATAATTAAACATCATTATTAACTAGGTTGACCTAATTGACATTTATAGAGAATTCCATCAACTACAGCAAAATAGACATTAATTTCAAGTGCCTTGTGAACATTCAAGACAGTCAAAATGACAAGTCTTAGTAATTGAAAGAGCGTTGAAATCATAAGTGGGTTGAATTTTAAGAGAGTTGGTGGTTTATGACTACATTAGAATTATAGTAGAGATAAATAACAAATAAATACATGGAAAGTCCCAATATTTTGAAATTAAATAATACATTTCCAAATAATCCAGAGGCCATAGAAAAAAATAAGGAAAATTAGAAAATACTTTGGATTCAATGAAAGTATAAATGTAATATATCAACATTTCTGGGATAAAGCAGTGCTACAGAATTATAATCTTAATAAAATACTAAGGTTTCAAATTAATAACTCAGTTTCCACAATAAGAAATTAGAAAAAGAACAAGTAACTTAAAATAAGTAGATGAATGGGCAAATTACATAAAAATATTCTTGCTGTGTGTGTGTATATATACATATATATATATATATATATATATTTTTTTTTTAACCAATACTGTCAGAAAACAAAATTATAGATCTTAATAGACCTATCACATTTAGGGACATTGGCACTGTAATTTAATACTTTTTCATTAAAAAAAACTCCAGGAAACAATGGTTTTACCAGAGAAATCTGCCATATGAGTTCTCATAAACTCTCCCAAAGAAGAGAAAAAGAATAAACATTTTGGAAGTCCATCTACAAGCCATATTTAACCTTGATATGAAAACTTGACCAAATTAAGAAAAACATATATGAGGTATCTCACTCATGTGTTGCAAAATAGCAAGCCAATTAATTATCAAAATATATCTGACAAAGGAAATATTGGGGGGTACATACACCAGTTACATTACTCCAGGAAAAAAAAAGTTGTCATTTAAAACTCAATCTGTATAATTAACCCCAACAATGGAATATAGGAGAAAGTTTTCTGATTATCTAAATAGATGCAGAAAAATAGTTCTGTAAAATTTAATGGTCATTAATGCTAAAAATGCACTTGTGAAACATGTAAGAAACATTTCTCAATCTGATAAATCTAGGAAACAATCTACAACTAGCTTAAGGGAAAAATGTTCACGTCTTTCCAACTGAGATCATGAGGATACATAAAGATGTTAATTTTCACCACTTCTATTACATTTTTTGTTAATAATGGTATCCTGTGCAGAGAGGCAAGGGGAAAATAAACAAAGGTACAGTCGTTTCCTTTGAGCTGTGGTTTCACTTTCTTTGGTTTCAGTGGTCCACTGTTAACTGTAGTCTGAAAATATTAAATAGAAAATTCTGGAAACAATTTATAGATTTTCAACTGTGAGCCATTCTGAGTAGTGTGATCAAATATTGTGCTGTCCTGCTCTGTCTGACCTTGGACATGAGTTATCTCCATAGTGCACACACTGCATACCCTACCTGTCTATGACAGCCTACAATATCATTATCTTGCCTTGATGGTCTAGGTTACTTGAAGCAGGTGATCCTCCTTCTAATGTATTGTCAGAAGGTTACTAGTAAATTAACATTACTCTACAATACCTGTGTTGTTCAGCTCGCTTCATTTCATCAAGAGAGAAGGGGTCAGAGAGAGACCACATTCACATAACTTTTCTTATTGTATATTGGTACAGTTGTGCTATTTTACTATGAGATACAGTTGTTAATCTTGTACCTAAAATATGGATTAAACTTTATTAAGGGAATGTATATTTAGGAAAACCATAGTATACATAGGGTTCAATTTTATTCATAATTTCACAACCACGAATGTATCCCCCACAGATAAGGGAAGATTAGTATATTAAAGATTTTAAAAGAAGAAATTAAATGGTTATTATTTGCATACTCTACTGCTCATGAAAAAATTTAAACTTTGTGGTAATATAAACAACATGATATTATCTCAAGAATATAAAACAGACATAATGACATAATTTCAAGGACCTAGAAATAGATTTGCACTGCATTAAATTTTTGATTTATAAAACACTAGTGCTTTAGAGCAATGGTAAAAGGAAAATATTTTAAAAACTGGTCAAGGGTCAAGTGGATATCCACATTTTATAAAGAGAAACCTGGCCCTTTCTTTGTAGTGAACATAAAAATTATGTACAGGACGATTATAGTTCTAACTATGAATGGTAAATAATAAAGCCACCAAGTTGTATTCACAACCTGTAGGTCTCAGAATAGGACTCAACTTCAATATCATTGCTTTTCTTTACAATGCTGTGTATTTTAATTTGGTCACTAAAATTATATTCTGAGTTTTTTACTCAGATTCTCAAAGGAATCTATGGGAAAAAAAGAGTTCAAGAATTTCTGTAAGTCAACATATGATTTAATTCATGCTATTGGAAGTAAGCAACAATTTCTTAAACAAGATATAAAAAACAGAAACCATTACATAAAAAAATAATTAATGGTCTATATTAAAATTAAGAACTCTTCATTATCCAAAGATATCATTGAGTGAGTGAACATGGCAGCCACAGAGTGACATACGTAACTTTAAAAAGTTCTCGTTGAGATATTTAACATATTCTTTTAAATTAGTATGAAAAAGAGCCCAATAGAAAATTGAGCAATAATTTAAAAAGAAATTTTATATGAGATCAGCACTTATTAATTACAATGGAAATGTGAATTGTACAAAATTGCAGTACTACTACGTACACACCAGAATTGCTGAAGGTAGAGGAGTCACAACACCAAGTTTGACAATGATGTTAAGAAATACAAACCCTCAAATGCTATTGATGGTAATGCACATTATTACAATGGCTTTGACAACCAGCATTCGCTCTGAAGTTCAACATGTGGATACCTTAGGACCAGCCACGTATGCCAGAGGAAGTACATAAAAATATTTGTGAACAATACTCATAATAGCTCCAATCCAAATATCTATCAATGGTTGAATGAACAAAGTGAATGAAATTTTAATGTGAATGAAGGGACTACTCTGCACAGCTACACTGGAAGAATCTCAAAAACGCTGAGAAGAAGAAGTCAGACATAAAGCAATACATAATACATCATCCCATTTGCAGCAATTTAAAGAACAGCCAACGCTAATCTATAGCATTCATAGTTAGGAGAAGGAGAAGGGAACGGGTTTGGGAGGGGGTGCAAGTAATACTTATGGGGTTCTAGTAATAATTTATTTCTTAGTATAATGATAGTTATATACATTTGCTCACTTTGTCAAAATTCAGTGAGTCGAATACTGACATTTGTATACTTTCTATATGTGCATCACAGTTTAATTAAAATATTTTTATAAATGCTGGGAAGCTGATTAGAAACTCTATACATAAAAGAAGACTTGTCAACCAGTAAGCTTCACTGCAGGTGACTAGATGGGAAAAATCCAAAAACCAATAATTGAAAGAATCTGTGTTAGGAAGGAATTAATGAAAAGGAATTTAGAACTATTGCCAAAAGCCTCGGGTCCCTCAGAGAGAAGTAGTGGGCTTTGTAATTTCCGTACTAGGAGGTATACAGAAGTGGAAGCTTAGTTAATATAAATATTCATTTTGCTCCACTGTGGATGAAGGGGTCAGATTATTAAAAAAAACTCCAGAGGAAGACAGAAAATGTGGCGCTACATGTCAGGCCTACCCTAGAGAAACCCTGGAGGACGTGTGAAGAGAAAACTTGAAATGAGTCAAAAACAAAAATATTAATCATTTAAAATAAATAAAATCGCTATAAAAAGCTATCTTAAAGAGTTTCTAATCTACTCTTAACAGATGTAAGTGCTCATGACATTGACATTTGTAAGCAAATAGAAAAGCCATCATTCTAAAATTTGTTTTTAAAAATGTATTTTATATGTGTTGCCCACATAAATACATATGTCAATTCTTTTTAGTGGTACATAGTTTTCAATTGCATCGGGTATTTTAATTCATTTCAGTGATCTAGTGAAAGATATTTAATTCATTAATTTATTTATTTATCTATTGAAAGATCCTTCCTCAAGTTAGGGACAGACTTGAGTTATGGGGAAAGAGCTTGGATAACAACTATTATTATATTTTACACATGTACACAGCTGTTGGAAGACAGGCCAACTTCAGGAATGTTACAAATGTAAAACCAACCCATGACTTAGAATTGAGAAAAACATTATATTTGAAAGAGGAGCTATACCAGAGCCTCACTCTATGGGTAACACTGTAGTGGGAAACGTCTATACCAATACATTTTCTCTTTCTATGGTATAGAATAGGAGTGGGGGAGGTGGGAACCATGGTGGTAAGGGAAGCATAGTCTTTTTACACACACAAGAAAATTCTAAGCAGTGTTTCTACATGGGGATGAATGCTCCAAATTAAAAGCACAAAATAAATACTACTCATACTAAGATTTAGAATCTGATAATAATATTGTATCCTACCATATGATTTACCTCTTTTCTGGACCCTTAGAAATAATTCCTGGATTTTATGCTTATCATTCTCTTTCCTTTAAAAACAGTTTTGGCCCATCATGGTGGCTCACTCCTGTAATCCTAGCAGAGAAGGAAGGTTCACTTGAGGCCAGGAGTTTGAGTCCAACCCGGGTAACATGCTAAGACCCCATCTCTACAAGAAATTAAAAAAATAATAGCTGAGTATGGTGACGTGTACCTGTAATCCCAGACACTCAGAAGGCTGAGGCAGAAGAATTGCCTGAGCCCAGGAGTTCAAGGTTGCAGTGAGCCATGATGAAGTCACTGCACTCCAGGCAACAGAACAAGACCCAGTCTCTGAAAACAAACTTTTATCCCATGTTTTCTTAAACAATATGTTCTTTAAATTACCTCGCTATTGAGCTTTTTGAAAGTGGTATGAAATGATACATGGAATATCTGTGACTTTTTTTCTTTCTTGGTTCTTTAATACAATTTTTTCCTGAGATTCGTCCAGGTTGTTGCATGTGTCTGTAGTTCATTGTTTATAGTGATTACCCCGTGTACATGTGCCAGGTTTACTCACCCCACCTCTTGCTGATCAATGTTTGAGTCATTTCCATTTTTATAAACACGGCTGTTGTGAACATACATACAGGTGTACCCTGATGTGGGTGTGAAAGAATTTCTCAAAGGTGGGAGAAGCGGCCACTTATGAAACAGTCTATGGTCCCAAGAAACAGGGAGGAGGTGTCCCATAAACAAAGACAGAGCAGTTGGGGAAATTTTCCAGGAGACAGTGACTATTTTACACTTTCTCAAAGGGGTTATTACTCCAGTAATATGTGAAGGGACAAAGAGCTGATGTGATGGGTTCTGCTAAAGCAGAAAACCGTACAGTGGTTTCTCAAATGTGAAACCCAGAATCACCATGAGATCCAGCAATTCCACTACTGGGTATGTACCCAAAAGAATTTAAATCAGGGACACAAACAAATACTTGCACGCTAGTGTTCCTAATAGCATTATTCCCAATAGCCAAAAGGTGAAGAAAACCCAAAGATTCCTCAATGAATGAATGGATAAGCAAAATGTGGTCTATAGTATAATTTTGTGTTCTTCCGCCTTGAAAAAGGAAGGAAATTGTGACACATTACCTCATGAAAGAATCTTGAAGACCTGGTAAGAGAAATAAGACTCATAGAAAAGGGATAATATTATATGAGGTCAGATAATTAAGCTCCTGAACTCATCCTAGAAAAAGTGCTGCATACCTCATTTCTGAATATGACACAGTCACCAGATGGCCAATGGAAGGTGACCTTAGTGATATTCAGCAATCAGGCATGTGGCACTTTTTTCTAGGGTAAGTTTGTGAACTGAATTGTCCAACCTCGTATGATTCCACTCATATAAGGTAATCAGGGGAATCAAATTAAGAGAGAGAGAACAGAATAATGGTTTTCAGGGTCTGAAGTTTCAGTTTGGGAAGATGAAAATATTCTAGAAGTGCCTGAGTATGATGCCAAAGGGTGCCTGATGTGAAGCCAAATGTATCTCATGTCACTAAACTATACATCAGAAAAGGGGTTAAAATGATAAATTTTATATGTATTTATCACAATAAGAGTTGCATAACATTAAAATAGATCTAATTATTACCATTTATGAACTAGGCAATCATTTCTTTGCTATTGTTCTTCCACATTGCTCAAACACATTGGGAAATGAATAAAGTTTGTAAAAAGATATAACCAAATTTATATATGTATATATTTTTTCAATATATGCCAGAGTCCTTATCAAGAACCATGAAGAGAATAGACAACAACATTTCTAGTAACATTTGCATTTTGCATGTGCTTCTTTGTACATACATACAATTAAATTCAAAAACAAAACCTGAAGATCAATTAAGTGACAAAAAAGTCCAAATTTAACTTATTACTTATTGATTAGCTAGACATCCCTTGGTGATAGTGTCACGGCTAAAAGAAAATTATGTTTCTTTATATCAGAAAATACAATTTTAATCAGGCAGAATAGAACCCACTGCTTCCTTGTAAGCATATTGCAGAGTTTAATATTGCAAAGGCCAGACTCTCTTTTCCTTAGGTCTGTATTGAAGAACACTTCTGTTTGAATTAGCCATCCTTATTACTAAGCATTAATTTTTACCAAGTAGAATATAATTCGGGGTGCTTCTGTCAATAGTTCACTGCCCTCTCCATCTCATTAGGCAATTTCTTTGTCATCAGCTGCTTTTGTAACACTTCCTACTCAGATTCATCAATGAATTTCATTAAGAACTTGTTGACTCCTCTTTTTAAATCATTAATAATGTTGTTAAAGAAAACCTAACTGAACAAAGAACTTCTTGGCAACCTACGAAATGCCAAACCTGAACTGAAACTCAAACCATTTTTCATGCTCTACTTCCAGACTTTTCCCCTCATTTCATAGTACTTTTATGTAGGGCAATTGGGATTAATTTTGTTAGTTGCATTTCATGATGTTGTAAGCATTCATCTTATTTAATGCAATAATTTCTCAGTGTAGGGCTCAGGAAAGAAGCAGTGCTAGAGGAGAGAAAATGCTCTATTTTAGAAAAGGCATGATATTTCAATGCTAACTAAATTCATTTGAGATGGGGAAAACCTTGAAGAAATAGAGAAATCTCACACATGTAATTTCTTCAGGCCAATTATCATGATGAATAATTTGATGGAAAAATAAAGGCATTACAAAGGTAGGATTAGGGAAAGGAATAACAACTGAGGAGGAAAGTCATTATTTGATATTTTTAGACAGAAAATTATTGGCTTTCGATTAGTAGAACTTTTATGATTAATAGAACTTTTTATGATGACAGAAAAATTATATAATCTGTGCTGTCCAGTAGAGCAGACACGAGCTTGTCTGTGTCTCTATTTTTTAACACAGGACAAGTGCAACTAAAGATGTGAATTTTCAGTCTTATTAAACTTGAAGGAATTTAAATTTAAATAATCACATAAGGCTAATGGCTACCATTTAGGACTGCACAATTCTAGAGCTATCGGACAGCTACATTAGAAGCCAAAAGATGAAAACAGAAGCTACTCAAGGATAGTTCTATTTAGGATTCTAAAATAAGAACAGCCAAGTGGCCACGTGAGGTAGCTCACTCTTGTAATCCTAGCACCCTGGGAGGCCAAGGTGGGTGGATCACCTGAGCTCAGGAGTTTGAGACCAGCCTAAACAAGAGTGAGACCGCTTTCTCTGATAAACATAGAACAAATAGCTGGGTGTTGTGGCGGATGCCTATAGTCAGGAGTCTGAGACAAGAGGATCGCTTGAGCCCAAGAGTTTGAGATTGTCGTAAACTCACGGCACTCTACCCAGGATGAAGTGAAACGGGAAGCTAATACTCACTTCATCCTCACTGCAATTAAATTCAACTTCCTCTGTACCAAACCCTTCAGAAACTTGATCATGGTAAATGGAGAAAAGGGTAATGGAGCATTACCTTCAGTAATAATTAAAAATATATTTAAATCAAAGATTAATTGCCATATTTGCATGTACTTGCTAATATTTTATAAATTTAAAAACAATTGCCCATTTTTCTCCTAGACTGCATTCATTCATTCATAAATATGGATTGAAAAATTCCTATACATTAAATTGGCTGCAATTATTGCTTTTAAGAAGTGTTCATTTTTTATCATTTTATAGCTATCTTCCACTCATTTCTAATAATTTGAAGTAGATTCCCATGTCCTTTCTCTTGCCTAATTCCTTTCTTGATCAGCATGTCCCTATAGTGTTGTGACACCATGTATAACTTCTTAAAAAGAGCAGTTTCCCTAAGTTTTTTACTTGTTAAGGGAGTTTCGTAGATGTAATATGCATGACTTATGAAAGGCTTTGCACCCAATAGAAAATTTTATGGACGAACTTATGAAAAATGATTGCCGTGGTTACACTGGAGAATTAATCAGTTTCTGTGAGGGATAATCTCAGGCCCAATATACTCAATATTTTTATCCCTGGCCAGAATAATGGAATTTACAAGACATTGATTAAGTGACAATGGACAGTAAATTGGGTTTATATCTGGTCATTTCTTCTATCTACAGTTTATGACTACAATTATAACCATGTACGTTCAGGTTTTTGTATGTTCGTAAGTTATCATTTCTTTTGACAAATCGCTAGGGATGGACTTGCTGGGTCATCTGACAAGTGTATACTTAAACTTACAAGAAACTGCAAAACTTTATCTAAAGACACTGTATCATTTTTCATTACTGTTAGTCATGTATAGGTTCCAGTTGTTCTGTATCCTCAGAGTACATGGTGCTGTCAGCTTTTATTTTAGATAATAAATATATTATGATACTTCATGATAGACTCAGTTTGCATTTCCATAGGACCAATGATGTTGAGCATCTTTTCATATGGTTATTTGCCATCAATATCTCCTTAGCAAAGTGTCTGTTCAAATCTTGTGCCAATTTTTTAAACTGAGCTGTTTGTTGTCTTATTCTTAGGTTATGTGAGTTTTTTATGTACTATGGACACAAGCTATCTTTCAAGCATGTGTTTTGCAAATATTTTCTGCCACTTTTTAGCTTTTCACTTGTTTAAAGTGTTTTTTGAAAGTGGTATTTTAGTTTCAATGAAGTCCAATTCATCAACTTTTAATGAATCGTGATTTTTCTGTCCAATTGTATCTATTTTTGCCTAATTCAAAATAAAATGTCCCCTGTGTTTTCCCTTGAAAATTTTGGGTTTTACATCAAGGTTTGTGTCCATTTTGAGTGAATTTGTACATACGGTATAAGATTCTAAGTTCTTTATTTTTCATTGTATTTCTAATTGTTTGGCATTGGTTTTTGGAAAGGCTAATCTTTATCCCCGGAATTGTCCTGTGAGCTCTGTTCAAAGCTAAATGTGTCATATATGTTTGTGTCTGTCAATGTGTCACATATGTTCGCTTCTGTTCATTCTTTTCCACTGTTCTGTATGCCAACACTTGGCAGTTTTACATTAAGCCTAAGAGCAGGTAGTGTAGGTCTTCCATATTTTTTTAATGTTTCCATTATCTAGATCTTTTGTTTTCCCATCTAAGTGTTAGAATCAGCTTGTTGATTTCTATAAAAAAAAAGTGTTTGGAATTTTCATTGAGATTATACTGAATCTACTGACTGAGTCAGAGAGAATTGAAATCTTAAAAATACTGAGTTTTCTGATATATAAACATATGGAAATCTCTCCATTTATTTAGGTTTTTGAGTTTTTTAAACCAGCATTTTATTGTTTTCAGTTTGCAGATATTACACTTCATTTGTAAGATTTATCCTCAGATTGTTCCATTAGGTAACAAGGTAGTTCATGTTTTTGATGCTATTACTATGGGAATTTATATGTATAGTATATTTTACATATAAGCATAACATTCATTTTTTAACATGTTGAATTTTATTCAGTAGCATTTATGAATTGTTCACTTTCTTAATAAATTTACCCATTTATCACCATGCAGTGTTTTTCTTGCTCCTTGGTTCCTTATTCTGAAGTTTATTTTATCTGGTATTACAATTAAAATTCCAGCTGTTTAAAAATTATATTTGAAATATTTTAATCCTTTTTAATTTTAACATATCCATATTTAATATGGATTTCCTATAAATGACATGTGGTTAGGTTTTTCTTTATTATCCAATCTTGAAAGTCTCTGCCTGTTGTTTAGACGTTTAGACAATTTATATTTAACATGATTATTGATTTCACTGGATTTAAATTTACTATCTTGCTAGTTGAGTTTTATGAGTTCCATAATTTTTTGTCCCTTTCTTCCATCTTCTTTCAAATTAAGTATTTTTAAAAATTCTGTTTACCTCCATATTAGCTAATCAGTTATACTCTCTTTTTTTTTCCTTTAGTGGTTGTCCCCAAGGGTTTATACCCAAGTTATTCACATCTTTAACTTATTACAGACAACCTTCAAATAATAGCATTCTGGTTCATAAATATTATCAGAACCTTACAACAGAATATTTCCAAATTGTCTCCCCCATTCTTTATAATATTTTTGTCAGATATTTTAATATATTTTTTTACATATACATGTGTTTATTAGGTTTCCACTTTTTGCTGTCACAGAATTAAAAAGGCTTAAAATTTAATAACAATAACAATATTTAAGATAAGGACTAGCAACAAAAACCTCATAAAGAATAAATGAAGGAAGATAAATACATTCAGAAAAGAAGTCAGAAGATTGCCAATTTTTTAAGCTAATATTTTATATAATTCAATTGTCATAATATTACTGTAATTTTTGCTTTAAGCAGTCAAATATCTTTTAAAGCAGTCCACAATAAAAACAAACTATGCTTTTCACATAGACCTTCAAAAAAGAAATCAGATGATTGTTGATTTCTTTTTGCTAATATTTTGTATAGTTCAACTGTCATAATATTAGTATAATTTTTTCATTAAGCAGCCAAATATCTTTTAAAGTGTTCCACAATAAAAACAAACTATGCTTTTCCCATATACCTTCATATGTATAATTACCAGCAACATTCATTTCTTTGTGTAGAACAGTTCCAAAGTGGATTATTATATCTGCCTAAAGTCTTTCCTTTCCTATATTTCAGCCGTCAATGAATTCTTTCAAACTTTGTTTGACTAAAAGAAATTCCTTATTTTTCCTTCACTTTTTCCTGGGTACAGAATTCTGGGTTGGTAGGTGTTTCGGGTTGTTTGTTTGTTTGCTTGCTTGCTTTTTAAAGATTTCGCTCTATTAACCTCTAACTTGCATAGTAGAGATAAATGCCCAGCCTGGCTTCTGTTACAACACTTACATCTTTGGTTTGATGTCTTTAATTATTTGAGGGAAATATTTGACCAGTTCTCTTTTCCTCTAAGATTGCAATTTCACTTATATCCACCATTCAGTGGTATCCTATAGTCTTTGAATTCTCTCTCTTTGGGTATGTATGTGTATATATAGTCTGTGTATATGTATATATATATGTACACACATGCACACATATGCACACATAAACATGGGGGTGACAAAAATACACGTACATTTTTAAAAGGGAAAAAAACTGCATTAAAATTGTAATACTCAAATCACATTTGACTTTTGCAATTATAAGAGACACAAAATACAATCAATATACAAGGTAACAAATCATTGGTATATGTTGAGTATTACAATTTTAATATAGTTTTTACTTTCTTGAAATATGTGTGTATATTGTCACCCACTGTGTGTGTATTTAAATTAATAAATAAAATCTTCACTCTTTTTGTCTTTATGTTTGATAATTGACCTGTCTCCACCCTTCATTGCTCAGCTATGTCGGACCTGCTTATGAGCCCATCCAAGGAATATTTCTTCCCTGACACTAAGTTCCTTATTTACAACATTTCAACTTGATTTTTCTCATGTTTTACACTTCCATGCTGAAATTCTCGTATTTAGTCATTTATAATGACCTCCTTTTTTATTAGGCCCCTCAACGTAGCATTCACTGTTGTTTTAAAATCTCTGTTGTTGACAAATTCCTGGTCACATCATGTGCATTGTGATACACGTGATTTCTGAGTTCTAGATATCATGGGTATAATAATAGACGAGGAGGTAAATGATATTTATCCCAGGGAATAGGTGCATCTTGTCTTTCAGAATTTTGAGAAGTTGAATTAGTCTAGTTAGGACTTGGACTAGGTCAAGGTTTTTTGGTTTGTTTGTTTGTTTTTTAACATGTATTTTATTATTCTTCATTACATTATTCCCCCCCACCCCCTAGTGGTAAGACAGAATTTATTTACAGAAAAGAATACAGAAAACACTAAAGCTCCTGGTAGAGGGAGAGAATTCTAGTGGGGAGAGAGA